>OY992530.1:68588163-68668112 GCA_963921185.1 Dasysyrphus tricinctus
AATTCAAAAACTTCAGACTTGTTATAGGGTTCTTAATCTATCTACATCTTAGGATCATAGCCATTCTTCAGTTGAATTTGACAGTTTTTGGCTTGAAATGTAGGGAGCAAACTGTACTTTGACAAAAAAAGTATATTTTGATACAATTCTCACCCAACTGCCTTAAAATCACCTTTTTTTGGAGCAGTAAAAATTCATTAAAAGTTGTGATTTTTCAGGAGTTTTTTATTCCATTGACATCGTAGCCACCCATCAATGAAATTTGACAGTTGATGTCTTGATGGATAAGGGCCAAACTCTGTTTATACATAAAAAGTGTATTACGATCCAAATGTCAACCAATTGACATAAAATCACCCTTTCCGGAGCAGTAAAAACTGAAAATTTCATATATTTTTTTGACCTTTTTTAATCAATCCAAATTTTATTGTTTCTAAATTTGGATCAAATTGGATCGATTGATTGAAATAATCAAATCATTTTGGTGATCGCTTCTTGAACATTTTTTTAGAATTTTGCCAACTAGACGATAGTGTTATTAAAACTCGAGTTTCGAGGGCTGGACGTGCTAGTATATATAAGTTCCTAAAACATTTTTAAGAACATTTTTTGGTATGCAAATCTAATGAAAATATTTATGTGTATATAAAAACAAAATGTGAAAAAATTGTCAACCCGTTTTTGAGATAACGAACTATCAAAAAAAAATTTGAAACTCTTTTTAAAAATCCACAAACTTTTTTTTGAAAATTTTGATATGCAACAATTTTTAATGTTATCTGAAATTTTTATATCAAAAAAATTAATATAAATCCGTTGAGAAAAAACGAGAAAATTCGAAATAAAAAAAAAAAACCTTCTATGACAGGTACCTAATATTAATAGTTGCTAAGTGTAAAATTTTATAATTTTTGGTAGTAGATCGTTCTAATTTTAGTATATGAAAAGGTTTAACCAAAATCGTAGGAGTCGTTTTTGAGAAAAAAATATTTTCCTTTGTGGTTTTTAACTTTTTGTATGGAAGGTACCGTTGTGTTTTCATAAATGTAATTTTTTTTCTAAAAATATTTTAGAGAGTAGGTACTAAAAAACTCTTGAATATCGAGCTTCAAAAAAATTGATAATGTCGTTTTCAAAATATTTGATTTTCCAAAATAAATTTTGAAACATTTTTTAAAAATCAAAAAAATATTTTTCAAAAATTTTAGTACCCAAAACAATTTATATTTTTTGGCAGCTCTGTATAAAAAAAATAATTGAAAGCGGTTGTACCGTTTCGAAGGAAATCGAAAGTTTAAAAAAATGGTTCTTTGGGAGGTACCTATCTACTATTAATAACCATTTTGTGAAAAATGATTTCCCAACCAAAAGTAGCCTTTACTAAAATAAATTTTTTGAATTTTTTTAAAAAAAGATGTGGAGCCGTTTTTGAGAAAAAAGCGATTATGTAAAATTGATAAAAAAGAATTGTATGGCAGTTACCGTTATTTTTGATAAGAAAAAATGAAGAAAACGTGTGGGCCGAAGCACCAAAAACCACCAAATTTGAAGAAAATCGATCGAGCCGTTAAGGCTGTAGAAGTGACGACGAACAGACAGACAGAATTGAGCCACCCACTTTTTGGTCATGTTCAGCGATACAGGATAGGCCAGTGATGTGGCCTTAGTCAATAATTGTGTTGCTTACGTTCGGAAAATTGTAAAAGGGGCGTGTAAATAAAATGATTGAATTCAATTTAATTTAAAAATTGTTTCAATTTTTCAATCGAAGGTTGATTTAAGCCTCAAGCTACTTAGAGATCATTTTAGGCATTCTTCTCGGCCATACGATAAAGCTATTTTCTTAAACACTTCACCACTTGAACTGTTGTAAAACATGACCCATTTAAGGGATAACTTTTATTGGCTCCTCTAAAAGTGTTTCACACCACGAACTTTCTTTGAAGGCATCATTTACTCGTATGGTAAGTAATCTATTGTCATCATAAAATGAATTTTAATGTTTATTATTTAAAGCAGTTATAAATTCCTGAAAGAAAATGTATTCTAAGATCTAAGAAACTGGACTTATTTGAACTTTTCTAACTTATTCAAAAACTTCTCTAAGACTTGAATTTTAATTAGCTATTTATGGAAATGAATTATTTTGGAAGTTATCTATTGATCACAAAATGTTTAAAAAGTCAAACCAACGTTCTATTAAAAAAAAAGGCAGTTTACTAAAGAATGTTTTGAACTTTGTTAAATGATATCTAGACTCAAATTATTTTTTGTATGATTATAATAATAAACTGTCGGTGCTGTGTTGCTGGAGGAAAGGCTCCCTTGTCTCCGTTTGTATTATTTTTTTTCGATTTTGATTCTTTTGATTTGTTTTTATTTTCTTTTACAATGTCCTTGAATTTGTTGTTATAATATATATGATGTCTAAGTCTATAGTAGGGTCGCTTAGCAAGAAAATCTGTTTTTGCCGGACAAAAGCACCAAATTTTTTTTAGGTACTACTTAGGTCCATAGCTTGAGATTTAGGGTAGGACCCATCTCGGCGGTCAGCCATCTTGGATTTTAGAGCCGCCATTTTGAAATTCAGGTATATTATCAATATCTCGGCTTCTAAATCACTTAGGATCCCAAACTTGGTGTCTAGGTATACATTTTTGGGGTCAGGGAATAAAACCACATACTTTTAAAATGTTAAAGTTTGCAAATATACGAAGGGGGCATGGGGGTCATGACCCCCTTGCTCCAAGACAATCAAATATTATATTTAGGGTCGGATAATGTGTATACACAAGTTGAAAATGTATCTGACTAAACTTATCCAAGGAGGGAAATCGGGGGTCATGACACCCCCCCCTCAGAGCCCAGGAAAAAGTATAAATACAAAACAAACTTCATTTAAACACACAGAAGTGCAAAAACTGACGCGACGTACGGCTAGCCCAAATTATTTCATAACCGTAATGTTACCTTTTATGAGACCATGGTAATATTATTCGCGAAGACTGTATGTTTTGTCGTATCGAGTTTTTCTGAAAGGAAAATGAATAAGTTAAATGCAAATATAAAATGCAGATTTTCATCATCTTGGACTCCGTTCAACAAGAAAACAGAAATAGAAAAAATCTTAAAATATCATATAGATGATCATAAATCAAATTTAAAATTTAATTTCTTTGTCAGCTGTTCTAAGCAATATCTATGTTTTGGTTAGTTGTCTAAATGTGACCATTTACGCAAGATTTTTTTTAGTCCCCTATTATACGATGATTCTTTGCCTCTGACTCTTTTCGAACATAATGAAGAATGGCTGTAGTAGGTGTATGATTCGTACTGTTGACACGGACGTGGTGGTAATCCTCATTGGCAAGTTCCGTCACCTGATGAACTTGTGCACAAATTTGAAGATTTCTGTTGTCTTTGGTACGGGCAGATCATTTAATTATATATACATCAATGCTATTAACGAGAAACTGAGCGTAAAAAAATCCTTGGCCTCCCCGTATTTCACAGTTTTACGGGTTGCGATACAACATCTTCATTTTTCGGACGAGGCAAGAAATCTGCGTGGGAGGCTTGGAATTGTTATCATGAGGTGACACATACCTTAACATGCATAGCATAACATCCCTACACAGAGCTTGATGGTGAACATTTAAAAGGCTAGAACGCTTCACGGTAATATTATATGATAAATACAGTAATTCGAATAGTGTGAATGATGTCAGCAAGGAGCTGTTTTGTCAGAAGACTAAGACAGAGGAGAAACTTCCACCAACAAAAGATGCACTACTTCAACACTCAAAGCGGGCTGTATATATCAGGCAGGAGTATGGTGTACCAGTGAACACATTCAACAGTGTGCTCCTAGTCCGGAAGGCTGGGGCTGGACTCAGAAAGAAGAAGGTGGATCATGGGTTCCTGTATGGAACACATTACCTATAGCTTCAAAGGCATGTACTGAATTGGTGAAATGTAATTGTAAGAGTCAAAAAGGATACACTGGTAGATATGCTTCCAAAGCTGCTCGTTGGAATTGAATTGATCTTTTTAAATGTCAATGCTTGAAGACGACATAAGCAATCCATATAGGTAGATCAATGCAATTCAATATCTTTCATATGTGATTTCTCTTGTATTTAAATTTTATATACTAATATGTATGCACATGTAATAAATAAATAAATAAATTGGGTGGCGCAACAGCTCGTGGAGAACCAGGGCCTAGTGACTTACAACTCACAACCATTCCTGTGTGCGTGTAGTTGGCAGGAATAGAGGGGACCTACAGGTTTTTGCCGAGTCCGAGTGGCTAAATGAGAAGCACTTTTGCATGACAAGTATACTTTTGGAGGATTTGTCAGTTCTTCGCAAGAGGTAGAACCTCGGATAAAACATTTCTGTTTTTAGGTGGCACGGCTGGGAATCGAATCTTCACCTTCGGCATGACAGTCCTACGCACTAACCATCATGCCACGAGGTACTACATGTACATGTATGTATGTACATGTACATATATCTTATTTCATTTTCAACCTTATATCTTAGAATTACATATTTTTGTCACTCGATTTAATAATTGGATAATTTGTTATTATTATATACTTATACAGCCTAACTTAAATGTATTTGCATTTAACTTATTCATTTTTCTTTCAGAAAAACTCGATACCACAAAACATACAGTCTTCGCGAATAATATTACCATGGTCTCATAAAAGGTTACATTACGGTTATGAAATTATTTGGGCTAGCCATACGTTGCGTCAGTTTTTGCACTTTTCTGTGTGTTTAAATGAAGTTTGTTTTGTATTTATACTTTTTCCTGGGCTCTGAGGGGGGGGGGGTGTCATGACCCCCGATTTCCCTCCTTGGATAAGTTTAGTCAGATACATTTTCAACTTGTGTATACACATTATCCGACCCTAAATATAATATTTGATTGTCTTGGAGCAAGGGGGTCATGACCCCCATGCCCCCTTCGTATATTTGCAAACTTTAACATTTGAAAAATATGTGGTTTTATTCCCTGACCCCAGACCCCAAAAATGTATACCTAGACACCAAGTTTGGGATCCTAAGTGATTTAGAAGCCGAGATATTAATAATATACCTGAATTTCAAAATGGTGGCTCTAAAATCCAAGATGGCTGACCGCCGAGATGGGTCCTACCCTAAATCTCAAGCTATGGACCTAAGTAGTACCTAAAAAAATTTGGTGCTTTTGTCCGGCAAAAACACATCATCTCGAAATTTGTCGCTAAGCGACCCCACTACTATATACACAGAGGTACCTACATAGTATTATACTTCACCAAGTGCTTCAATGAGTATGTGTTGTGCATAATTTTTTTGTTTGTTTTATACAGAAACCAACAAAAACACATTTTGTAGCTGATGGGTTGTTTAAAATAGTCGCTTCGAGCTAAGAGATAATGGTGTGGAACTGTGGTTAGTGCATTGTGAGATTGTGACTTTTGTGCTTTGGTTCGTACACTTGAATTTATCCATGAATGTGTCTTGAAGCTTTATATCCTACAGTAGCTTCGAGTGTATGAAAATGTGATATATGGACATAATAATGACAGTAAGATTTTCTTTGTTAACAACTAGGTATGATGTGATTGTAAGGATTTCAAAGCAAAGATTTTTCTACTTGAATGTTTTCAAGGAGATGTTGGTATGTTAATTTGAATTTATTTTATTGTTTCCTTGTGTAAAGCTCCAAGGGAAAATGATTTTGAAAATTTGTTATAAACCTTAATTTAAAACATGAATAATTTTTTCTTTTTAAATATACAAACATTTGGAAGCTTTGCCACTTTCTATCTTTTAACCCTGGATGGTTATCCTTCGTCGTTTCGACGAACACCTATTTTATTTTTAACGATTTTTCTAAAACTTTTCAATTTTTTTAATTAATTCTTCGTACAACATCTAATAGGAGTGGTCTTTACCACTCAAAGGTCTCATGGTATCCTGTGATCAGTGGAAATATGTTTTTTTAAGTTATGTTCGTCAAAACGACAAAGGATAACTTTTGTGTATTTGTTGTTATAATTTTTGTTACTTGGGGTGTGTTTTGTTGTTTTTTTTAACGTCCCTTATCTTGGCGGACACTTTTTGGTGGATTCAAATAATTTTGATATCTGTATTTGAAGCTAATTAAATGCTTATTTGTTGCTCAAAGCAAAAATTTGTAGCTCGAGTACTTTTCGAGTTATTCAATTTTCCGCTAAAATAATACTAATTTTACTTGCATGCCCCCCCAATCCATAACTCACTGTTTATTTGAAAATTTTTATATTTCGAAACCCAAATAAAGGAGGTTTGTGAAATTTAAAAATTCGCAATAAACAATGAGATATGTATGGGGGGCATGCTGCCCCCCTGCAACCCCCCTGCTTGGACTCACTATAGGGTTTGGGGTGGGTGCGAGATTGGGTATATGCGAAGTTTCTTTTCCCAAAAATTACTGTTTTTTTTTTACAAAACATTTTACGTTTGGCCTTAAGTCACAGACAAATTTGGCCTTATGTCACTTTGTAAAAGCGGCATTAGGCCAACTCTTAAGACTTGGCATTAAGTCGCTTTTGGAAAGTGATTTAAGACCAAACTTTTAACATTTATAAATAAAAATTCTTCGAAAAAACTAAACAAAATGGTAGATTTTTAATTAACGTTAATGTTGAGTTACTAAAATTTTCAGTTTATAAGCTAAAATTAGAGAAATTTGATAAATCAAATTGGTTCCCTCAAATTTCTCTTATTTTAGCTTATAAACTGAAAATTTTAGTAACTCAACATTAACGTTGATTAAAAATCTACCATTTTTAGACTTTAAACTTTTATAATCGCGATTGTAAATATTCATTTTAATTTATTTTATTAATTTAACGGACTTACCGCGATAATTTAATTCAAAAAATTGAATTGAAATTGATAGCCCGACGTTAATAATAATTGTGCTTCGTCAGTCAAAAACTCCCAACATTTTATATCTTTGGTAAAAGATATATCTTAAAAGATGATTAGGTTATGGTAAGCTTCGATGTTACATCATTATTCACGAACGTACCGATAGTAGAGTGTTTAGAGGTCATGCGAATGAAATTATCGACCTCTGAGGACGACTCCAAACTGTTGGAATTACTGGAGATGTGTCTTACTTCCGGATATTTCCTATACAATGAAAAATTTTATTTGCAAATTGATGGAGTAGCCATGGGATCACCAGTTGCACCATTGGTAGCCGACATATGGATGCAGTATTTTGAAGAAAAGGCTTTAAATTCATCTTCAGTGAAACCGACAATTTGGAAGAGATATGTTGATGACACTTTTTGCATACTCCAACGAAATGATGTGGAAACATTTCTTAACCATTTAAATTCGGTACATTCAAAAATACAGTTTACAATGGAAATTGAAAAAGACAACTGCTTAACATTCTTAGATGTAAAACTCATAAAAAAGCAAAACGGAACAATTGGGCACACAGTCTACAGAAAAAGCACACATACCGATAGGTACCTACATGCCGAATCTCACCATCACCCTTCGAACTTCAACTCTGTGGTATCTGCTCTAATAAATAGGGCAAATACGTTGTGTGATCATGATCACAAAGAAGAAGAATTGAATCATGTCCACACAGTTCTAAAAAATAATGGCTACAGTTCAGAACAAATATCTTGGAAACCAAAGCCAAAAATGACACAAAATTCAGTTGAGCCAAATGAAAAACGAGCATTTCTACCATATAGAAAAGGAGTTTCTGAAGGGATTGGGAGAATTTTATCTAAGCATGGTGTTAAATGTATATTTAAGCCACCAGCAAAAATTCGCCAAATTTTGCGATCACCAAAAGATAAAATCCCTTTACAAAATCCAGGAGTTTATTCAGTCCCTTGCAGTTGTGGTTCTTACTATATTGGCGAAACAAAACGAGGAATTCAAACAAGGCTGAATGAGCATATAAAAGCCATTCAAAAGAACCAGGTTACAAAGTCAGCAATTTGTGAACATCTCGCATACAACGAAGATCATTTTATCAGATTCGATAAAGCCAAATCAATCTCGACGGAGAAATTCTATGTACCAAGATTAGTACGAGAAGCAATTGAAATAAAATTGCATAAGAATTTCAATCGAGACCAAAGTTTCAATTTATCTGGTGCATGGGATCCGTTGATCAACAAATTAAAGGTAACCAAAAACAACAAACAAAATCAAAACAATGTACCAGCTGATGCTGTAAGCTTTGCCTGTTCACAAGCTTACATTGATTCGCAACAACAATTACCATCTCCAACACAGTCAACACACCGGTACAATCTCCGCAGGAGAGAATAAAAAAGAAACAACAACTACCACCCACAAGCCATCAGTTAACCCGTGACCACGACAAGTGGAACCTTGTCGAAACGTCGGGCTATCAATTTCAATTCAATTTTTTGAATTAAATTATCGCGGTAAGTCCGTTAAATTAATAAAATAAATTAAAATGAATCTACCATTTTGTTTAGTTTTTTCGAAGAATTTTTGTTTAAAAATGTGTTAAATCCCACTTTGCCCGTTTATTCGTCTTTCGTTGGTCGCTCTCATGTGAATGGCCCTTAGTCCACCCTGGACTGTGAGTGCCATCTGAAGTACACGGTTAAAAATTCTGGGGTATTTTTTAATACAGCCTTTGTATTACAGCCGTATTCAATACAGGAAATATTACTTTTTAATATTCCGTAAATATTAAAGAAATTTTCTAATAACTTTGTATTACATTCTAATAGATTAGTATTAAAATTGTTATTTCTAATACCAAAATGATTAAAAAGTAATCGAATGAAATAAAATATAAAATTTTGGCATTAAAATTTAATAACTTAAGTATATGCGTACATTTGTAATACAAAAAGTATTGAAATTTAATACAAATTGTATTAAAAGAATCGGGACGCGTGTATTTTTAATACAAAAAGTATTAAAATTTAATACAAATTGTATTAAAAATATTGTTATAATTTTTGTTACTTGGGGTGTGTTTTGTTGTTTTTTTTAACGTCCCTTATCTTGGCGGACACTTTTTGGTGGATTCAAATAATTTTGATATCTGTATTTGAAGCTAATTAAATGCTTATTTGTTGCTCAAAGCAAAAATTTGTAGCTCGAGTACTTTTCGAGTTATTCAATTTTCCGCTAAAATAATACTAATTTTACTTGCATGCCCCCCCAATCCATAACTCACTGTTTATTTGAAAATTTTTATATTTCGAAACCCAAATAAAGGAGGTTTGTGAAATTTAAAAATTCGCAATAAACAATGAGATATGTATGGGGGGCATGCTGCCCCCCTGCAACCCCCCTGCTTGGACTCACTATAGGGTTTGGGGTGGGTGCGAGATTGGGTATATGCGAAGTTTCTTTTCCCAAAAATTACTGTTTTTTTTTTACAAAACATTTTACGTTTGGCCTTAAGTCACAGACAAATTTGGCCTTATGTCACTTTGTAAAAGCGGCATTAGGCCAACTCTTAAGACTTGGCATTAAGTCGCTTTTGGAAAGTGATTTAAGACCAAACTTTTAACATTTATAAACAAAAATTCTTCAAAAAAACTAAACAAAATGGTAGATTTTTAATTAACGTTAATGTTGAGTTACTAAAATTTTCAGTTTATAAGCTAAAATTAGAGAAATTTAATAAATCAAATTGGTTCCCTCAAATTTCTCTTATTTTAGCTTATAAACTGAAAATTTTAGTAACTCAACATTAACGTTGATTAAAAATCTACCATTTTTAGACTTTAAACTTTTATAATCGCGATTGTAAATATTCATTTTAATTTATTTTATTAATTTAACGGACTTACCGCGATAATTTAATTCAAAAAATTGAATTGAAATTGATAGCCCGACGTTAATAATAATTGTGCTTCGTCAGTCAAAAACTCCCAACATTTTATATCTTTGGTAAAAGATATATCTTAAAAGATGATTAGGTTATGGTAAGCTTCGATGTTACATCATTATTCACGAACGTACCGATAGTAGAGTGTTTAGAGGTCATGCGAATGAAATTATCGACCTCTGAGGACGACTCCAAACTGTTGGAATTACTGGAGATGTGTCTTACTTCCGGATATTTCCTATACAATGAAAAATTTTATTTGCAAATTGATGGAGTAGCCATGGGATCACCAGTTGCACCATTGGTAGCCGACATATGGATGCAGTATTTTGAAGAAAAGGCTTTAAATTCATCTTCAGTGAAACCGACAATTTGGAAGAGATATGTTGATGACACTTTTTGCATACTCCAACGAAATGATGTGGAAACATTTCTTAACCATTTAAATTCGGTACATTCAAAAATACAGTTTACAATGGAAATTGAAAAAGACAACTGCTTAACATTCTTAGATGTAAAACTCATAAAAAAGCAAAACGGAACAATTGGGCACACAGTCTACAGAAAAAGCACACATACCGATAGGTACCTACATGCCGAATCTCACCATCACCCTTCGAACTTCAACTCTGTGGTATCTGCTCTAATAAATAGGGCAAATACGTTGTGTGATCATGATCACAAAGAAGAAGAATTGAATCATGTCCACACAGTTCTAAAAAATAATGGCTACAGTTCAGAACAAATATCTTGGAAACCAAAGCCAAAAATGACACAAAATTCAGTTGAGCCAAATGAAAAACGAGCATTTCTACCATATAGAAAAGGAGTTTCTGAAGGGATTGGGAGAATTTTATCTAAGCATGGTGTTAAATGTATATTTAAGCCACCAGCAAAAATTCGCCAAATTTTGCGATCACCAAAAGATAAAATCCCTTTACAAAATCCAGGAGTTTAATCAGTCCCTTGCAGTTGTGGTTCTTACTATATTGGCGAAACAAAACGAGGAATTCAAACAAGGCTGAATGAGCATATAAAAGCCATTCAAAAGAACCAGGTTACAAAGTCAGCAATTTGTGAACATCTCGCATACAACGAAGATCATTTTATCAGATTCGATAAAGCCAAATCAATCTCGACGGAGAAATTCTATGTACCAAGATTAGTACGAGAAGCAATTGAAATAAAATTGCATAAGAATTTCAATCGAGACCAAAGTTTCAATTTATCTGGTGCATGGGATCCGTTGATCAACAAATTAAAGGTAACCAAAAACAACAAACAAAATCAAAACAATGTACCAGCTGATGCTGTAAGCTTTGCCTGTTCACAAGCTTACATTGATTCGCAACAACAATTACCATCTCCAACACAGTCAACACACCGGTACAATCTCCGCAGGAGAGAATAAAAAAGAAACAACAACTACCACCCACAAGCCATCAGTTAACCCGTGACCACGACAAGTGGAACCTTGTCGAAACGTCGGGCTATCAATTTCAATTCAATTTTTTGAATTAAATTATCGCGGTAAGTCCGTTAAATTAATAAAATAAATTAAAATGAATCTACCATTTTGTTTAGTTTTTTCGAAGAATTTTTGTTTAAAAATGTGTTAAATCCCGCTTTGCCCGTTTATTCGTCTTTCGTTGGTCGCTCTCATGTGAATGGCCCTTTAGTCCACCCTGGACTGTGAGTGCCATCTGAAGTAATTAAGATATTTTTTTTATTTGAGGTCTAAAACCTTTAACTATTGAAACCCACAAATTTTATCAATTGATTAAAAACACTACCTCAAGTATAAAACCAATGTAGGAGAATGGGAAAAAATTTATGGGAGCAGGTCCATTCTTCAGCACGAATGTACCATACAGACTTGAGAAGGTTACTGTGAGTACATCATTTTATGAAATGGCTATTAAGCTTAAGCCATGGGTTTCACGAGATATTCGGCTCATGTTGAGTTAGAAGACAATGTTCAAATGTGGAGTTTCATTATTGTTCTTTTCGGTGCTTTAAAACGATCATCACCAAAGTCAAAGGGCACCACCCTACCCTACACGTTTAAAAATTTTGGGGTACTTTTTAATATTTTCTGGGTTACATATATGACAACACCAAAGATATATTGAAATTTAATACCTGACAAATATTAAAACTTGGAAGTTAATTCAAAATATATTAAAACTTAATAATATCAGATATTACAAAGGAATACGAAATCTGTATTATATTTTAATAATACAAAGGTATTATAATATAATATTTTATTTCTTGAAATTTAATTTTTAGATGCTTTTCATGAAAATTAATACAAAATATATTACAAAAATAATAGTAATGAAAGACTTTTTTTCTAGGAGTATTTATCTTCTAAGTCAATTAATGGTGGCATTATTATATTTATTTTTTTCACATATTTGAGAACTAAAATCTTAATGCGATTGAAATTTTATCTACTGATTTGTATATTTTACCTCGAAATATTTCAATGCGCCTTCAAAATAATGCATATTTAAATTGTTTATTTATTGTTTTATTGCTGTTTTAATACAATTTGTATTGAATTTTAATACTTTGGTATTAAAAACATATGCTTCATGTTCATATTTAAATATGGCTGATGCTTGCTTGTAATGGCTTCCTGTTGTAATACAAATTGTATTAGATTTTAATACTGTTGTATTGAAAGTATACGCATCTTGCTATTTTATAACAATTTGTATTAAATTTTAATACTTTTTGTATTAAAAATACACAAATCCCGAATATTTTAATACAATTTGTATTAAAATTTAATACATTTTGTATTAAAAATACGCGAGTCTCGATATTTTTTAATACAATTTGTATTAAATTTTAATACTTTTTGTATTAAAAATACACGAATCCCAAATCCCGAATATTTTAATACAATTTTTATTAAATTTTAATACATTTTGTATTAAAAATTCACGAGTCCCGATATTTTTAATACAATTTGTATTAAATTTCAATACTTTTTGTATTAAAAATGTACGCATATACTTAAGTTATTAAATTTTAATGCCAAAAGATTATATTTTATTTCATTTGATTACTTTTTAGTAAATAAAAATAACAATTTTAATACTAATCTATTAGAATGTAATACAAAATTATTAGAAAATTTCTTTAATATTTACGGAATATTAAAAAGTAATATTTTCTGTATTGAATACGGCTGTAATACAAAAGCTGTATTAAAAAATACCCCAGAATTTTTAACCGTGTACCTGTCATTCCAAAGTGAATACAAAATGTCCCCAATATAAATTTATAAAATATATTTCATTGCATCTCCTCACTATTTTTAGGTATATGAAAAGAAACCAATTTGAATACTTTAACATAACCTATAATCAAAGGGCACGGTAGTGCCCAGCCAAGTTCGCGGCACTACACCCTTTTTACAGGAACAAACTCAGGCGATTTTCAACCCTCCTCTAACTTCAGTACCAATAAAGTCAAAAACTTCAAATTCGCAGAATTTGCTGAGCTGATCAAACACAGGTGGCTCACCAAATTTCAAGTCTTTAGCATTAGTAACTCCCGCGATATTGGACTTCAAAAATCGCAAAAACCGTAACTGACTGACTGACTGACTCACTGACTTACTGACTCACTGAGTCACTGACAGATCATCAAAATTATGGAGCACTTCCAGACATCGTAGAAACTTGAAATTTCGCACAACGGTAGACCTTGTGGTGCATACAAAGGAAAAAATCGAAAATATGCTATTTTCTATTCAGGGGGCGTGGCATCCACCCACTTTGTTAAAAAATCTTATAAATTATATGGAGCACTTCTGATTGTTGTAGAACAATGAAACTTGGTAAGTCGGTAGGGCTTGAAGTATTTAGAAAGAAAAAATGAAAAATTGGAATTTTCCATTCAGGGGGCGTGGCATCCACCCACATTCTTAAAAACTCTTATAAATTATATAGGGCACTTCTGATTGTTGTAGAACAATGAAAATTGGTAGGTCGGTAAGGCTTGAAGTACTTAGAAATAAAAAAAAAAATGAAAAATAGGAATTTTGCATGCGGGGGGCGCGCCATCCACCCACTTTATCAGAATTGCTAATGGAGCGCTTTCGGTTGTCGTAGAATTATAAGACTTTATAAGGCCCTAAGGCTTGATTTTCACCTGGTAAAGTTAATCTTTTCAAAAAGGAGTGAAATCACAACAAAAACATAAATGTTAAAAAAGAGCCAAGTTCTTATATGTACAAGAAACCTGTACGTAAAAAGTCAGCCAAAAAAAGTAATGAGATCTAAAATATATGCCAAGTTTTAAGTTCATAAAGCTCAATATCAAATATCTTAAGTAGAGAAATATCAAAGCAATTCCAAATCATGACAGAAATTTGGTATTTAATGATTACTGATTAAAATTTTGTGGATTTACTTGGCAAGTTTTCTCTTAATTACTTACTTAATCACAATTTTAAAATGTGTGAAAACTTGACCAGTGAACCCACCATATTTTAATCAGTAATCATTAAATACCAAATTTCTGTCATGATTTGGAATTGCTTTGATCTACTCGTACAAATAAAATTATATATACCTACAAATGAAAAAGTATCTTTAATCCTTTGGGGTATTTGAAGTACATATTGTCATTTTATGACGAAAACTTTATGACAACAACCGCCATTGTCAACATCAATCAATATAATATTTACAATATTTATGCGGAACAAACGCACTTGTTAATATATGAATACGAAGTGTACACTTTTACCCTTATGTGTCGTTGCTCAAAAGTTTGCTCGTTATTTATGGATCTTTTTTGCATTTTTTTTTTACATAATATTGTTTACTCTTTATCTTTCTGGAAACCAAAGTACTAAACAAGTTGGCTTTTGCTTGCGGAAATAAAAAATTCGTTCGATAGCTTAGGTAAGGTACATAGCAAATACTAATTCATGAAACATCAGTCTCGTTATTCTGTTTTACGCAGATCCATGTCCTGGCCACAGGCTCAGGGTCTGGTTATTCCCAAAACAATCCAGAGGGTTTGCATAATATAAACGTTGTACTCTCAGTAATGTGCCTTGTAGCCTTGTAGGTACCTATATAGTAGTGGAAGTGGTAATCGCAATGATGTTTGGTCGCTGCGAACGAACATACATAGCTATATTTGATCTCATACGTCAGAAAATTTGTGTAGCCTCTGGAAATAGTAAAGTGAGTAAAAGGTCAAAAGTATTGCAAGCGTTATATGTGTACCCATATGAGAAGCTTCAAGTAGCTCCCATTTAAAGCTTGGTCGATAGTCCCTATGTACGTCGATAAAATTTATAAAACTTCATAGTTCATATAGAAAGGTGTACAATGTAAAAGTACATACATGCTTACATATATGTATTATGATTTTCAATGCAAAATGTATGAAAGGAACACTGAGAGCATAATGCTAAAATCACAATATACAGGGAGATAATTGAGTACCATGCACATCCCTGATGCAAAAATTACAGGACTATTTAGCTTTTTGCATAGCCCCATCATAAACAAAGTGGGTTCTTTTAGAAGCCTGTGTAAAAGACAAAGACAATTTACTTTCGTTCAATACAAAAGAAGAAGCAATAATGTTGAAAAGGGAGGAAACTTGGTCAAGTATGCCTTAGATGTGTAAAGTTCTTAATATGTGCGAGTGCTCAGTATACAGCTTATTCAGGATGCATGTACGATACAATAATTAGAGCCAATTGTCTACTTGATGAGTAGGTTCATAATGAAAATTCCATCATGGATGAATGGCTTCTTATATACATAGGTATACATATGTAGATATAGGTAGGTACACAATAACACATAGTGTCATCAGTCTTTTTACTAGAAATATTGTGTGTTTAAAAGTTATTGGCTGAAAAGTTGAATAATATGAAAAATCCGTAAGGTATGTATACAGACATTTTGAGTTGTGACAATTTCGAATTTGTCGTTCAATGTTTACTTTATTCTTTCGGGTGCTTTGCTAATCTGATAATACAAAAAATAAATTGGGTGGGTGCAACAGCTTATGGAGAACCAGGGCCTAGTGACTTACAACTCTCAACCATTTCTGTGTGCGTGTTGTTGGCAGTTGATATCAAGCTAGCAAAGCACCCTGTCGAAAGTCAGTGAAAACTTCTTCACATGGCTCATGACCTTATAATTTGCCATTAATTAGTTATCACAAATTCAATTTGATCGTGCAATGTTTCTTATGTTTTTTTGGGTGCTTTGCTAACTTGATATAAAGTTAGAAAGGCAACTCCCACAAATCGAAAATGGAAGGGTGCATAATTTGACTATTTCGAATTTATTATTCTAAAGCTTAATTTATTAGTGCATTATAATTTGTCGTTAGTTAGTCGTTAATTAGTTGTGAAAAAATAAATTTAGTCGTGCGATGTTTTTTATGTGTTTTTGGGTATTAGTTTTCTTTGACTGATAAGCAACTTTGACGAATCGAAAAATAGGTAGGTGGATAATTTGCCGTTAATTAATCATTAATTAGTTGTGACAATTTCAAATTTGTCGTTAAATGTTTTTTATGTTTTTTTTTGGTACTTTACTAACTTGACATAACTCCAAAAGCGGTAAAAACTTGTTATACTTAATGTCTAATGGCTTAATAATTTGCCGTCAGTAAGTCCTAAATTATTTGTGTAAAATTTAATTCAATCGTGCAATCCTTTACTAGCTAGGATATCAAGTTAGCGAAGCGCCACCTAAAAAAGAGGTAAAAACATGCTAATACCAAATTGTTAATGGCTTAATAATTTGTCGTCAACTAGTCTTTAGTTAGTTGTGATCATTTCAAATTTTTCGTGCATTGTTTTCTACGTTTTTTTGGGTTCTTTGCTAACTTGGCATCGAGTTTACATAGCACCACCTCAAAAAGGCATAAAACTGCTCAAACCAGGTTGTTTATGGCTAAATAATTAATAGTTTTTGATAGTTAAGAATTTTTCGTTCTATGTTTTCTATGTTATTTTCAAAAAGTGGTTAAAACTTTTTGTGTTTCCCTTAAAGCTGCATTCTTTATTTCTTTTGCACACGTTATCCAGCCTAGCATGTGCTCGGTGCCGAACTTGGGACTTTTGCCGCCCCAGGCAAATTCAATTTTGGCGCCCCAAACTTTAAAAATAACGAAAATCGCACAAATTAATATTTAAAAGTTTTATTTAATAGATTTTAAGGATTTTCGATAAAATAATTTTACAAAATATTAACATTAAAATGCTGCTTTTCGCGATTTCATTTTTGCAAATCTTGTAGCGATTTTTTCTTCTTCAATACGATTCAGCATGTCTTTTTCAATGGAAATTGTTGCCAAGGCTGTTAATCGCTCTTCAGTCATAGTTGAGCGTAAATATGATTTTATTATTTTAAATTTTGAAAAACTAGCTTCCCCTGTAGCAACACAGGAAACGTTAAGAGAATTTTTAACGCAGTTGTTAAATTTGGATACAATTCAAGCAGATGGTTTGAAGCTAAATAATTTAAAATTGATAGCCTTTTGAGATCAGTAAGATTTGACGTTTGATTGAATATATTAATTTCACTCAAGAGATCCCTAGCTATTACATCCTTTTGAACTTCATCGTCAATTCTTGCTGTTAAAAGTGCTTCAAGTTTATCGCAATCCTTAAAGTCCACATTCTTTGAAATATCGCAGAGAAAACGTCACATCGATTACGTGGTAGAAGAAATCAACTTTAAATTTAAATGTTGGATCAATTGATTGAGATTGTTCAGACTGATAACGGCGACTACGTAAGCTCATCGAATCGGACACAATGAAATCTACATGCATATTCATATTTGTAAAAATATCTATAGCATTCTTGTATAATGCTTCAAATAAAGATTCCTTAGAACGGTTTGCCTGAAAGTACTGTCACAGTTTATCTAAATGTTCTAAGCATGTTAAAAAGTCCATGGATTTTGACTGAAGCATTTTTTAAAGGACGTTTATTTTTCCTAAAACCTCATTCCAAATAATCGTTGACAAATTTAAATTTGTATATGCATTTACCTAGTTGAGTTGCTTTGAAACTTGAATTTACATCAATTTCTGCACTCTCTGCGATTTCGCTTAAAGAATCATACATTTCTGATAAATTTTCTTTAAGACAGTTAGTAGCTTTTGCTCTGCTTGACCAACGTGTATCCGACATTCAGATCTGGAGAAGTCAAAAAATTCTAAAACAATTTTTCCGCTGTTGTCATTCTCAGATTAAAAAAGTCAAAATTTTTGCATTTAAGTGTTTTTGTGTGTGTGTTGCATTGGGACATAGCCTACATGGCCAACTTCAATGATTATATTTTGATGCTATACAAACGCTGCACAGTTCGTGCAAGCAACGATGAACGGCAACAAGCTTCCCATATGTTAAATACTTTTAGAGAGAGCTATAAGAAATAAATTTGTGTGTATGCCCTCGTATACCTGGAATGAACAACAAAGAAGAATGAACAAAATACAGTGCAGTAGTTGCTGATATCGTTTTTGATTCAAGAAAACGCATTTGTGTTACCTTTTTTTTCAGTTTTAAGTTTGTTCCACCAATTTTGCCGCCCTAGCTGAGTGGCGCCCCAGGCAACTGCCTGTTTTGCCTTAAGGCAGGTTCGGCACCGCATGTGCTTTTGGTGAGTGGGCATACAAAAAAGTGGAACCAAGTTTTTTCAATTATTTATTGCTATTCAATTCAATGTTAATGTTTTACTGTCGAACAAGCAGAAAGAAAATATTTAATCAATGTTTAAAGTTTTTCAAAGTCACTTTCGATTTTAGTACCTCATTTGTTGGAAATTCGTGAAAAATGTTTATATCATCTGAAAGGCCGGGAGCCATACGAAACCCCGAAAACGAAAATTGCGATTAAAGAAATCTCGCAAAATGACATATCGCAAATATGAAATCCTGCGTTTCCTAATTTCGCAATTAAAAATCCTACTTTTAACAATAATGAATAACAATGAATAACTGCATATACAATTTGTTGTTTTCTCTAAATACACAGGTTTACAAAAAATATCAGTTAACTATTTGACACGACAAGTGAAGCATGCTTCTAGGCACACTTTTGGACGATCGTCATCCATTGTTTGCTATGAGCTTGGATTTTCGAGATATTCCCGTTAGAAAATTAAAAAATAAATAATGGTTTTCGACATTTTTGAGGTTATGTAAAAATAGGTGTCAGTTTTTGCAATAATGTCAGTACTGATACCTTATAACAGGGGAGCCCACTAGGGGATTTATGGATCTACTCAAGCACATAAGATTAGTAAAAGGGGGAGGGGGGTACCTTGCACCCTGCTGAGTACCTCCGCCATATATCAGTAATCTTTGTAGGGCCGACGGCTAGGGCAGGGTATCAGATTAGTACAAAAAAAATCGATAGCTCTTAATACTTGAGCGCGTTAGATTAAGATAAAGGGTTGATTAATTACATGCTGAAAAGTGTGTATTTCAATAACCTGACAATCTGACAAGTGAGAGGGTTACAAACTTGCAAAAAAAAATTGTCACCTGGACATTCTCGAGCGCGTTCGAATTTTTTTTAATTTGAAGTAAATAATTCTAGGATAACGGGAAATACATAATCTGCCTGTTTTTCTCGTCCCATTAGAGGCGATTTTAGCAAAAAAACGACTGAAATAGAAAAACAAACATTAAAAATAAGCGACAACACTTAAAATGCCAAACAATAACGGCTGTAAAGCCAGAAATCTGTTCTTTAATCCAACATTAAAATTATATTATTTGTATCAATTCAAACTCAAAATTTTCATAATAAAACGCAAAGAAAAATGTTTGGATCAGTTTTTCTCAAAATTGTGAAAAGGAAAACTAATTTTTTTTTGTGATCAATGCTCATATCAATTTTGAATGGAACACAAAAACCCGAAAGCTTTTATGTCTTCTAGTTTTTTTAGAAAATTGAAAATTACTTACACTACTTTTTGGAGATATTTTTAATTTGCTTGCATTTCCAGCATTACAGATGCGTTTTAAAAGTGAGATATGTACTGGGGGGTATGCTGCTCCCCTGTTCGGGAAAAAAATATTTCTTTTTTTCAAATCGTCAGATTAAAATATACCCTCCAGATAATCGTCAGATTAAGGTTCAGCACATGTAGGACATCATAGTTCCTCGTGGCATGATGGTTGGTGCGTAGGACTCTCATGCCGAAGGTGTGGGTTCGATTCTCCGCCAGTGGTCACATCTGAATTATCAGTTTTTCTCTCTATCATCAAGTCTTCAAAATCCAATAGGTCTCCCCGACGCTCGACTAAATTCACATTTAGCATCGTGGGCTCCCCTACTCTAAAATCACTTATCTTTTTTTTTAAATTTGGTTTAAATTTTTTCAATGTCCTTTGTTAGATGTTAGTCGTCACCGTTCTGTCACTTCGGGGCTTTGTAACCAAACCACCCTATATAATTTGTTTTAAACAAAACTTGTAACGATTCCTTGAAATAATTGTTCTCTTCTTTCAAATTCAGTCTAAACTGTGCCAATATATTTTGTATTCTCTGATAAATCCTTTGTTTAAATGTATGCGTTTAGCATTTTTTCAGACTTATTAAATTTAGAATGGGCAGGTGAAGACTAACAATTTACTAAGGTTTTCTCGAAGAATAAAACAGACATTGGAAATATTTAAACTGAATTTTAAAGAAAAATATTAGTACTTTCAGGAGTCATTGTGAGAAGTTTTTAATTTTTTTTTGATTTGCAGCTCGTTGGATATTTAATTTTAAATTACCGAAAACCACGTTTTTTAAATTTTATATTGTAATAAATATCCACATATTTTTAATATTGCAAATTAAGTTTTAATTTAAGTTTGCAAAAGATTTGGATTAAGAAAATTAATTTGTTGCAACGCAATAATTATTACATTAAGGTTTTGCTTCCTTCTGCAGAAAAAAATTGAGTGTCTAATTTTCGCCCACATTTTTAGCGACCATTTGTAATTTTTAATATTTCGCACTTCAACTTTAGTTTCTGTGATTGGACATTGATTAATTTTTGTATGAGTTTGTTTTTTGTCAAGGTCATCAAGTCAATAAAAAATCTCTGGTACCTCATTTAGGTAATGCCTAGTCATTCCCTAAACTATAATTTGATAATTATTATCTAATATTGCATTGTCATAGTTCAATAAATCGCATTTTTTGTAATTTAATTTTCGTTGCCTATAATTTCGATGTCTTAATCGCTTCTTCATCAGGGTCTGTAATGTGTTTTAATATTTATATATTAATAAAACATTTAAAAAATGAGGCAGTTAAAACTTCAAAATTATAAAGTAGGTGGGCAACAAAAATGCGTTTTAATAAACTATCTTGAAGCAAAACAAAATGTAATATAAAATTAATAACTACCTAAATTAGTTCATTACTATACGAAACAAATATACAAAAGAACTTGTGTCTTAACCATAGTCTTAAATTCTCCATAGCATGAGCATCAAATAACTATTAAGTTCCTGTTAATAAATCAGACAAGAATTTATGATTCTTGTGTTTATACCCAGCAAACATTTCCCTTCAGAAATGATTTATTAATAATTCACAGGAGTGAAAGAAACCCTCATTTATGAATTCATTTATAAACCGGTTTGGATCAAATTTACTGGGTAGCATTACCTCGAATTCGAATCGTTTTTATGTTTCATTAATAATAGAGTAATCCTTCACTTTAGTGAATGTAAATAGGACGCTTATATATTCATTTCACTGAACAATTCATGAATCTTTTTTGAATCATTTAAATGAGACAGATTTGATTCATTCATATGAATATAAATTGGGGTTTCCTCATTCAGTTTAGTGAATATAAATTGAATTATATTTAATTCATTATAATGATTCTTTAATAATAGGAATATATAGCATAGAACTGAATGTAAATATTATTTCAGTGTGGTTATACAAAATGCTATTTTAAAATGGTAAATTTATCTGCATAAACAGTTTGATTTCCCTAGATTTATCGAATGAAACTTATGATAAATTTTGCAAAGTATAATGGAATATTCGCGGCTATTCTGATATTCGGTCGAATTAATTCCGTAGGGAATGAAAATGGAAATCAAAAAGATACTCCAATTGAAAAAGTTAAAACAAAAGTTAATTTATTCAATTTCTTTTTTTATTTTTTTTTTCACTGCCACAGAGAATATAGTTCCGTCCGTACAATAACAAATAACAATACGCAAAATTTAATGAAAGTGACAAATTTCCTCTTTACATAACTTTTTGCAGTTTTGGCACGACTAGGTCCCGTTATGGCTTTTCAAAACAAAATGAAAGGGACATTCAGTTTATGTGAATAAAAATGGACGCACCCAAGATATACCTCTTTTGAGGATCGCTTGTGCGCGTTCACTTTTATTCATATTATGTGAAGGAAATAAGAATCTCGATATTTTTTTATTAAAAAAAAATCAACACAAATCCCCTTTCCCCGCGTATGAGGTAACAGTGATGGAATATTTGAGTATATTCACATTTTATTCACAGAAGTGAGTGTTTCTCGAATATATGTTCTTCATTTTCACTGAATGTTCTATGAACGTTCACAAAAATGTTTGCTGGGTAGTTATTCCGTGCAAATATTTAAGGCAGGGCGTTGTTTTTAGGGTTACTTTCAAATGACTGACAGACAAATTATCGATAAGTCAAAATGTCTCGTTAAAATGTCGATTTTTATTATATAAATACTGACAAGTCGATTTTTTTCTCGACTTCTATCCGGGAAGTCAACATTTTGTCAAATCGAGATTTCAAACTGTCGACTTTTTTTTTGCCGGTCATTCGTACACGTACGTGATATTTGATATTTATTTACGCCTAGGAAAAGCCCCAAGGGGGTCATGACCCCCGTTATACCCCCCGCACTGTATCCACCAATGCCGCTCTAATGATTTAAATTTTGTCCATATATTTGAAGTATACAGATTGCACTCTTTTTGTCAAGTTATTACAGGTATACTGTTTTAACGAACTTGAATATGGAAAATCGAGTTGCATTGCATTCCCCCAACAATTTTTCTTTCATAATTTCTATGCCCCTTGAACATGATTCAAACATGCGAGCCAGTCGTGCATTTTATTTTGTTTGGTTTTTGGGCGTATTAAGTTCCAAAGACCGACCCCAGCAGAATATAATTAAAATACCTCCTTCGGGGCAATATATCTATAAATCACCAAACAGAAAAAAATATTTCCCCACAAAATTCAAGTACATACTCGTATATTTAAGAACCGACTAAGTAATTCAAACAATGAAAAGAATAGAATCAAACTTTTTTCTCAGCTTTACAAACATAAAACAGTCCATCTATCGGGACTGCTGGACTACTTACCGGAGCACAATTACGAATTCTTCTCATGTTTCTAATAGTGTTGCTGTCATAGATGATTTTGCCACTCTGATGGTCGTTGTCATTGTTTTTGGTGTCCTCGTCGAAACTACATTTACTAATTGCAACCATAATTTCATCTATTGGTCCTGGAAACACATCAGCACACAGCACATCACAGCTTTTGTGTGTTGTTACTTTTTTCTGTTTCTGGTGAAAAATGTATTATGTATCTTGCGACCTGAATTCTCTCAAGCAATCTTCAGCGTTATTATACGCATACATGTATTCATATCACATAAAGGGGATATTCTTCGAGACGTTATGTCCTTGTTTTATATTGTTGTTGGATACAGCATTATGTGATATAAAAACGAAATCACAAAGCATAAACCACTGTGCATCTATGTGTGAGATAACTGAAGATGATGATGATGATTATGATGAAGATGATGATTATTATGATGATGATATGTTTCCGGTTTTAATTAAAACGATCTGGAGGACGATGTGGTATTTCATTTAAGGGATATAACTATGCGATATGTGTTGGATTTCAGTTGATCCTTTTGATGGACCCACAGTCCGTATATGGGCTTATATTATTATGAGTTTATTCATGTAGATAGGTGCACACATATATACATTCGAGTATATATGGAAGCAGAAAATGGTAAGCACAACCTGAAAATGGAAGAGGAAGAAACAATCCATTTAGAATATTCGTCGAAGATATAAAATTTGTTCTGAGAAATATATACGAAAAGATATAAAGGGCGAACAGTGTGATAATGGTGCTATTCAGGGACTTCCGATTTATTGTGTCGGAATAAATATAAAGTGTGAATGGCATACGTAAAGATTGTACTTATATATTATGGATATGTCCTTAAGCGCAACCATTATCATTTTATGTTTATCAAACGTACGATTTGGTGAATGTGGATAAAAAGGGATTGACAGAGAACAGAGGTTATATTGCCAAAATAGTATACATTCCAGAAGGTATAGTTTTGTCAAGTGTGAGTTTTGTTTTTTTTTATCGGGCAAAAAAGGTCAACTCAACAAAATTATGAGGGTTCGAATTTTTCTTTTTCTATTTATTTTTTGTTTAGCTGTTGTTTGGGGTAAAACTGGTCTACGAGATGTTCTTGAGGCTAATAAATAAACACTTTATTAAGTATTTTATGTGCCGTTTAAACATTTCAACTGCAAAATCCTAAAGGATAGGAAATATACAAGTGCTTTCTTTATTTGAATGAAATAAAATAATACAGACAAATTTAAAACCAATTGATGCTTTGATGGTTTTAAGTTCAAGTTAAGTCCATTTATAGGAAAGTTTGTAAAAACATACCTCAACGAAATGTTCATAATATTAAAAAATATACTGAAAATGGTTTAAAGTCGTTATTTTTTTTCGATGGTGTATTATGTACTATTTTTTTTTTCTTTGGATCAAATAATTTTCGAATTTATGAAAAAAAGTATTTTAATGAGAGAAAAAAATTTAACCAAAAAAAACGCTTCATCTAATTTTCAAATCCAAGCATTTTTTTTATCATAGTGGAAATTATTCTCTTAATTACAAGTGTTTTCATACTTTGAAAAGAATGTGTTCCAGCCTCGGTTCTTTCGGGACTGGTCGTATGACAAAGTAGGCTATCAATAGTCATTGATGAGTCCGAGTAAAATCACCTACGACGAATCACCAATTTGTATGGACTTAAGGAAATCGAAATCAATTTTGAATCTATGATTCAACAAAAGTCCAATTAAATGCTGAGCCTTCCACTTGGCGTAAAAAAAAAGTACTCATACGCCCCAGTGTACCACTGTTTTACACAATCCCCTTCTGGATTATAAATTGATAATTTTTTGTTCAGGAATATTCACAAATTCTATGAAATTATTTAAATTATTTTTGTTTCAGTCAACGTTACCTATTTCGGAAAAAAAGAAATCAATTTGAAAAAGAAACCAGCTGTAACATACTGGAAGAAAGTTTATTAATAAAATAAGTATGAATTTCTCAAAGTATCTAAAATAATTAGATCGTGTGTACTTATTTATGTGCGTGAAGTTAGCACCACCACTTTGGATTTTCAAAGAAGAAAGGTTGTACTGTAATGTGCCCAACTTGTGCTGCCATGTGCCGTATTTAAAAAAAATCGTACAAAGCGTTTAGTTTTTAGAGGGTACCCATTTTTTGTGAAGTTAGCACCGCCATTTGCGATTTCCAAAAAAAAAAGAAACAAAAGTTGTGCTGTATTATGCTTAGCTTTTGTGCCGTAAATATTTTTAAAAAATTGCAAATTTGCTAATTTTACGGATGAAAATTTTTCGAATTTTGCAGTTTTTTAAAAAACTAAAGTTGAGCAGCACGAATTGAGCAGCACAACATAATTTTTTTACAAAATTGCAAAATTTGAAAATATTCGTCCGTAAAATTAGTAAATTTGCAAATTTTTTAAAAATATTTACGGCAGCACAACTCTTTTTTTTTTGAAAATCAAAAATGGCGGTGCTAACTTCACGCTTCGCAAAACTGGTTTTTCGTCTTAAAAGCAAGAAATATGCGATTTTTTTAATATCTTCGGAGTATGGCGGTACAAATTTGGCACAAAACAGCACAACTTTCACTTTTTTGTAGTTATGAAATAAAAAAAAAAGAAATCATTCGCAAAATTTGCGAATTTTTTTTAATTTTACGGCACAAGACGGCAAAGTTGAGCACAATGCAGCACATCTTTTTTGTTTTGAAAATGGAAAGTGGTGGTGCTTAAATTTTGAAATTTCACAAAAATTTCATTCGTAAAATTTGCAAATTTGCGAAATTTTCAAAAATGTTTACGGCACAAGCCAGCACAATATAGCATATCTTTTTTTTCGAAAATCGAAAATGGCGTTGCTTATAGCACGCTAAGAAAATGGGTTCCCTATAAAAACCAAACCTTTTTTTTTAAATACGACACATGGTAGCACTAGTTTATTACGGCACAAACTTTTTTTTGAAAATCCAAAAAGGCGGTGCTCACTTCAGGCACATTACTTATTTGTATATAAGGATGGCAACGATACCAAAAAAGTTTATCGGAAACCAAAATTAGGCCAAGACGATACCACTTCTAAAGCATGCCAATCGATACCGAGCCGATACCGTACTTTTTGGACCGGAATTTAACGAGAATCTCAGTAGGATCGTTTAGTATCAGCAGATCAGCAATAATAGTAATTGGTTTCTCACAGACGGCTCTATGAATTTTAATGAAAATTTTCACAGGTAGTTCTCTTTAAAACAGGGATAAGGGATTAGGAATCATTTTAGTAAAAGACGTCCATTTTTCTAATGCTTGACTTCTCGGACACCAAATGTTTTTTAATTGCTTAACTGATATGGATCAAACTTTTTATATCGTTTATGGCTTACAATGTCTGAGAGAAGTTCTTTTTAGTTATCTTTTACATACATTTTGAGAAGGCTCATAGTACATACTCCTTGAGTGGCATATTGTTAATTTAAGCCATCCACCCATGTTAAGAGTATTCTTGGACAACAGTACCTCCGAATAGCCCACTAAGCGAGTTTAACAAATTTTACTTCCTCATGGTTCCTCGTTATGTAAAGTAGCCAGGCAGGCTCCTAAGTCAACAATTTTCCTGTACAACAGGACCTTTAGTGGCCCGCTTCAGGATGTGGCTCTTTCCGATTCAGCTACTCTGACAGATCCCTTATACTCATACACTCTCGGTTTTCTTGTCAGACCTCAGAACAACAATTCTTCGTCAATGCTAATCGCCTGTGGAGTGTGGAATCTCCTTCCAGCTAATTTAAAAAGAACAAGTACCGAAGCAAAGTTTCGCAGAGATCTTCGAAGTTACTTTCAAAGTGCGTAGGTTTCAAATCTGCCTTCCAATCATAACGCACCTAGGACTTTAATAAGTGAGATGTATGTAAAAATTAAATTTGAATCTAAACAATAGTATTAAAGCATAAACTTTTTCTATTAGTAGGGGCGTTAGTGCACGATATAAGGGCATACCTTTCATTTCAACCGGATGGGTTGAGCTTCAGTACACTAATAGCTCATGTCCTAACTTTACTTTTAAGAAGTGTTGCCAAGGTGGCAACACTGTCAGAAGGATTAGAGAAGGGTTGCAAGAACTCCGTATGTTGCTTATAGATTGAAAACCAAGGGTCAGACGATGACCCTTGAAATCATAGGGCCATATTGTTGTTTCTCGCTCACCCCTCCCCTTGCACGAAAGGGGTGAAAAAAAAGGCCCCGAAACTACTCAAATGTATAAGCACAGTAGAATAAAAATTTATTTTTAATACTAAGCAATAGGTATAGGCAATAGGTGATAAAAAAAACCGAATTTTCTTCCGCATCTTTAATAGTTTTGTATGCATGTCCAAGTTTTTTTTTCCAGCAAGTGGAATTCAATATTTAGATAAATGTCTAAAAGCGTTTATTTGTGCAAGCGTATGTTAGTACTGATAAGACCTTGTTTTTATATTCATCTAAATCTAGAAAGGAAATATAAAGCTCCCTCATACAAAAGGAGAGGACGAATGCGGTCTTTATCAGTTGTACGATTTGCTATTTCTAAGTTAAGCATTTGCCTTTGTTTATCTAATACACTCTTTGTCACCGTAGCATGAAAGTCCTTTTGATTTTGATATCTATACGGGCTCCCAATGCCAACAAATGCACAAAAGGCTCCATGAATGAGATAAGATCGCTGTGCATTTGAACATCATTTCTTAAAAAAGAAAAAAAAAATAAGAACTCTCATATATGTACCAAGCTACATATGTATTCGTATATGTGTAATGTGGAGTTGGTGTATGTATGTAGTACTAGGACACCTGTGTAGGTGTGTGTATACATAAGTATGCACTTTTTTGTGTGTGTGGTGTATAATATAAAAGGACTCACTTCTTTATTCTATTTCTCTTTCTCTATGACAACTTCTCTATACCTACGTGCATTTTTGAATTGAATAGGAAATTACAAGCAAAAAAAAACTAAATTTCACTGAATGCAGTTTTATCTGTGGATATAGACGATATAGAGGAAGAAGCAAATGTACACTCGAGGACAAAAGATATGATAATCAGATTCGAAGGATCTTTTTCTATTTTAAATTTTGTACTATTTTCTCAAAAAGGACTTGTTTGTTTCTGTGGATACTATCTATGTATACACATATCTGTTTTTCAGCAATATTGCTCCTTTGTGCTGTTTAGCTGGTTTGTTCTGCCGCAGAAAAGGATGAGATAGAGAACTGCACACATGAGCCAAATTGTCTTTATGTCGCATGTTAAGTTTTGTACATCCAATATTAGTTCCATATTTCTACTTAAATACCTAAACTAAAGACATATACATAGGAACAGTAGCATGCAAAAAGTGACTATTCTAAATTTTGAAGTGGAAAAGAACGAAATTAAAATTCCTTGAGACACGGCATAGAGAAATTGTTTTATTTTTGTAGGCAACAGGAAATGGACCCTTGAAAAGTGGGACACTCTAGCAATTATTTTGTAATGTGACAGTAAATTATTCAAATGACATCACATCTACTTTGTGAGACAAGTAGTTGCTCATGAAATGAACTTTCATTATGAAGAATCAGATTTAAGAAGGCAATAATGAGTTATAAATGTTTCATTAAAGGAGCTACGTTATTTGGAGCTTCACTTGTACCTACGTATACATATTTACAAAGTGTCCAATTACCAAACTAAATTGGATTTCAAAGGGCTACTTTGAGCAATTACTGTAGCGTTTTAATTAATATTGTAAAGGGGACGATTAAACTTTAACACACGCACAGACACACATATCGTCGGCTTAGAGTGTAAAGCGGCTAACTCCACATTTTTTTTTCATTGTAGACCACTTCAAAAATTGCTTAAAAATACAAAAATCTATCAAATCTTTTAAATTTCAGCTAATTTAACAAAAACGAGTGCTGAAAAATAATTTATGTAATTTTGGTTTTATTCTAATAATGCGAACATTTTTATTTAAATAATTTTTTGTAAAAAATGCAAAATAGGAGTTAGCTGCTTTTCACTCTAAGCCAACGATATTCCTTGAGGCGAATATACAAGCAGATGCACTGATGCACATACAAACGGTGACCATTTTTTCAGGGGCAAAACAGAGGACAACTTTTTAAAAACGTACAAAAGTTTTGGGAGGAAAATTAAGCAAAAGGAGGACAGTTGAATGTCTTCTTTAATAAAACTAAATAGAGAGGACATATAGCGAAAAAGAGGATTATCCTCTCAAAAAGAGGATGGATTGGTCACCGTAAACATACACCAACGTTATGATACAAGCTGATATCTTTTTTTCTGAAAATCCGTCAAATTTGGTAATTTCGAGGGATAGTTGGATCAGAAACAAGTATATAAAAATAAATAATTCCCACCGCAAATCATATTATGAAGGTACATATTTGTATGTGTAGTTAAGCCCTTCCTGTCATCATGGGGTCTATTTGGACCTCAGAAAATCTTTGAAACTCACAACCTTTTTGATTTTCATGTTTTCGGTTATGGGCTTAGCTAGTTTTGAGTAAACAGAACTTAATTTTTTATAAGTTCTTTCATATTTTTAAGATCACTGAAATTTTACAGAATTTTCTACAATTTGTTTCTGGAAATAGTCCATTGTCCATTACTGTGACATGGGGTTCATTTGGACCCCACTATTGAAGTTCTAACAAAACGCATATCCATAAAGGTATTTTGTTTCAATCGGAATAGATTGAATTGGTTGACAATATTAGTGCCCAGATGAAAGGGCACTTACGACCCCCCCCCCCCCCTATTGCTCAGGAAAATACCAAGCAACCAATATATTTGAATGTAGGTGTGTTTTTTTTACAAGCCCATGAGCAATCGGACGAAAAAAATGCCATCGGGGCTTAGCGACGCCATCACAGAAAAAAAATGGAGTTTCCATACTAACTATCGATAACATGTATGAAATTCGTGCCGGTTACACACTTTTTATCAGGGTTAAAGTTAAGCCCCGAAAATTCTCTGGTCTAAGCTAAGCCCGACGGCGAAGGAGTTCAATTGTTGTTGCTTTTAACATGTAAATTGCTTAGCTCTGACGTCGTATTTTTTCGTCCAAGCCCATTCGGGCAAGTAAAAAACACACCTTTTGTTAAGGTAAAGTTTTGACAAATATAGTATACATAATTGTTTTTTTTTCTGTCAGAGTCCATGATTTGTCTCGCTCCCCCGGAAGAGGGTCCTTCCTCATAAGCAAAATCCTGTGGGCTTCATCGCTGGCAGTTCAGGAAGACATTTCATCTATACGCTGTTAACGTTCTATGCCCACATTATTTATCACAGCAATCACATGTTGTTCTGCCTATTTTGTCTTCTGATCTTAGGCAAGGGTGATATCTGCCCCTTTTACAGCCTCCAGGAGATTGTGTGTAAAATCAGCTTAACCCTCCCCATAATGCAAAGGGCATCCAAAGCTCTTTTCGTCATTGTGTTTTGTTTTTCAGGGTGTGAATGGTCCAACAAAATCTACGTTCATTGAAATGACTAAACTAATGAGGGTGGCTATGACTGCAATGATCAGTTAGTTGAAAAATTCAACCGTTAAATTTGACGTAAGCAAGAAAAAATGAAGTCGACACCTCTTCAGGTTCGCTAGAAGTGCCTTTCTCACAGTGTTGCCGATAGCAAAACTACTTGATATGTGTTTGTATTTGGCTTTGGATCATAACTCACCAACGCCAAACGCAAGAAAATCCGAAGACGGATGAGTGGACTGGGAGATATTACTTTCCTATACTGACTTTTACTTAACTTAACGAGATGTGCTAAACATTGCAAGTGAAGGGAGAGTCGAGTGGTCTAAGAATAAACATAAAAAAGACAAAAACAATGCTCACGGGCCGCTCTACACATTAAAAGTGTATTTTTCTACAGAAGACGCCAGTTGAAAAGGTTGAACAATTTGACAATTTTATAGCAAATGGACCCGGGCTCTAAAGGTAGAATTAATTAGGCTCGTGCTTCCTTCGGTACTCTATCCCCAATTTTTGAAATCCAGCCGAATCTCCTTACGCACTAAGTTCAGATTCTTTGAATTCGAATCCATGCTGTTATATACTGTTGGAACCTGGAAAGTCACGTCTACCATTTTAAGGAAATTGCAGGCTTTTGTGAATGGCAATGGATTGGTCACACACTGAGGAAAGCAAACAATGAAATATCAAAACAGTCCTTTGAATGGAATCTTGGAAAACCAAGAAAAACATGGAAATCAACTGTCTTAGCAGAAGCAGAATCCCAAAGAGAGACGCGCCCACAGTTAAAACACTTTTGCTGCAGACCGTGAACGATGGAGAGGCAGACGCTTTGTTGACGCCCTATGTCCCAACCGGGGTTACAGGACACGATGATGATGATTGACTCTTGCGGACTCATCGTATTAAGCATATCTATGGTCGTCGAAAAACTCTTTCACTACAGAAGGTGTTGGAACCAGTGATGCCAGATGAGATTTATAGAATCCCATCAGAATAAAAAAAAAATCCCACCATATTTGTACTGGAAGGAAAAAAAAAAATCACCATAACTTTTTCTGCTATAACTATTTCCTAAAAAAGAAGAAAGTTGGCTTTGCACTCTTGGCGCTTCATATTCGCAAGAAAAGAATGTCATCTAATTGGTCAGTATCTGGTCAAAGACGTCAACTTGTACTATTAATTGGTCAGCCTTAGAAAACTTATAATCAAGACTTAAAGTTTCACAAGGTCATGCACGATTTTTGCCATATCATTTTTAGAATATTCGAAAAAAAAGGTATACCGATCCAATAGATCACTAGATCGTGATCAAAGGTCAAATTTTTTCAGTAATTGGTCAGCCATAGATTTTCTTATGAATTTTTAAAACTCGTTCCAAAGACACAAGAAAAAATGTTGGCACCTCATTTGGGTCACTTAAAAAGAAAATATGCTATTTCAAAGGTCACTTAACGGTCATAAAAGGTCAGCTAGTTTCAAGTAATTGGTCAGCCATAGATTTTAATGAGTTTTTAGTTTTTTCAAGGTCAGCGATTTTTGATCCTCATTCGGGTGATGTTCAGGGAAAAAAATTTTTAACAGTTTTTGTTTTTTCAAGATCAGAAAGCATTTTTGTTCCAAATCGTTGTAGAAAAATTCGAAGATAGGTATCAGGTATAGTTAATTGCGTTTATGGTAATAATAATGTTTCCCCCCAAAAAAGAGACTACTGAAATATTTTCCCAACATAAATCCCACTATGAATATTTTCCCACCATTTTTCCCACCAAAGGGATGTTTTCCAAACATTTTTGTTGGAAAAAACACCAAACTGGGAACACTGGTTGGCACTTTTCTTTTGTTTTTACCTGTTGCGCTTGCCTGGTTTGGAATGGTATTCATTCAAATTATGTAAAACCCAGTCTGGCAACTAAAGCGAGGAAAATGGAAATACCAATCAACCGCAGATCTGCGAGTGCTAAGAGACTAATAGTAATTTTGATCGGTTTTAAAGTACCAAATATTGCTAATATGATGATCTAAAACATGAATTTACACAGAGGTATAGTGGGAAGAAGCGCTTGCCCTTCTTAATCAAAATCTATTTAATTTATTAGGGAATTTATCTTCTTTTGAATGCATCTTAAGGCTTGATTTCTGCATCAAAAACTATTCTTTGAAAGAGTTCCTCCCCCACCTAATTGCAATTCTACGTACGCCTTTGCTTTCCTGCCTCGAGAAATATTTGCAATTCATTCATAGATTAATTCAAAATTAAAATTGAATAATATCTCAAAGCTACTAACATATTTTTGTAGAAAATGTTTTGTGGTAAAAACTCTTAAGGAAATCGATGAAACCGTTAATGATGAAGTCAAGAATTAATGCAAAAAACCGTGGTCCCCGGGGAGCTTAATTGTTTTGGGAAAGAACTCTAAGCTTTCCCACAACCCTTCTATACATCATGAGGTGCTTTTTTTGAACCCCCATGCATCTTTAAACGTTCATTTCCCAATGGGTTTAAATTAATTCAGGGCTGTTTAAGTATTTTTATTTGGATCCTCAGACAAATAGAAAAACAAATTTATAGTAAAATTTTATATGTGAAAAGCCAAAGGTATATTCTATGTTGACTTATGGAGATATGAAATCAGTGTTCCATGCAAAATAGCATAACTTCAGGAAAAACCATTTTTTTTTAGTTTTTCTCTTTTGCTCCGTAAACAAGATAAAAGTTCGATGTTATCAGTTTTCTAGGAAAACAAACTTTTAATTATATAACTTTTGCTTTATTTTGCACAATGAGCAATGAGACATGTGTGTTTTTTTTAAAGTTTGCGTTAACTAGAACCACACTCTGAATATTTGTATATACCTACAATTTTGTATCTTTACTATGGAAACAACCTTTATAGGTATGACTACACATGTTTTGAATGGTATTTCTACTATAGGTAAAGTCAAGGTATTTTGTAGGTATACCTCTCTAAAAAGTAGTTTGCTCTTAGCTTGATTAAGATCCTAGATTCGTTTGAGTGGGAGTTTAAAAGTTAGGCAGTTTGAAAGAGAAAATTTTTGTTTTCAATTTGCACAAAACGATTACAAATAAAACACATATTGTACATACATACACACAACACACATATGTATAAAGGTACTTTTATCCTTGAACAAAAGATGGGCGGTAACCACTTACAATGATTGACTGCCGAGATTTTCTTTAGATTTTTCGTATATGTATATTAGGGTGGTCCTTAAATTGGACATTGTCTTGGATAGCCTTCATTCGATTCAAAACACTGAGAAACAATTTCCCTAATTTTTCAGATTTTTATTTCGTCCCCCTGGTCTCTGGTCAAATAATGGGGTTAGGCGAAAAAAAATCAAAACTTATACATTAGATTCAGACGAAAAAAATCGTATCGGAGGGGGGTCTATTTCCCCCCGTTCAGGCGGGAGGGGTAATTTTCTAAAAATTTGACCCAAAATTGAAAAAATGGGACCACTTATACTGGCATGCTATAGCTTTTTTTAAAGCCATGAATCCAGTCTCTAATATGTTTTTTAAATCACATTTTTATTGTAAATAGTTTCTGAAAAAAATAATTTTCAAACATAAAAAATTATTATTTTTGTTTTCATTTTTAAGTTTGAAAATTATTTTTTCAAAAACTATTTACAATAAAAACTTGTTTTAAAAAACTTATTAGAGACTGGCATCATGGCATCATAGCTATAGCATGCCATTGTAAGTGGTCCCGTTGTTTTTTAATAATGTTTTTCTATTTTGGGTCAATTTTTTAGAAAATTACCTCTTGTGCCTGAACGGGGGGAAATAGACCCCCCCTCCTATACGTTTTATTTTTCATCTAAATCTAATCTGTAAGTTCTAATTTAACCCCATTATTTGAACCTTGAAGTGAAAAAAGGAAGACCAGGGGGGTGAAATAAAAATCAGAAAAAATTTAGATTTTTTTTTTTCTCTATTTAGAGTCATTTGACCCAATGTAAGGACCACCCTAATGTATATAGATATACATAGGTTTATATGGGTATAGGGAATGTAACGGGTGATTTTTTAGCTGGTTTGGTTTTGGCAACACTGGTTTTGACAGCTGACGTGTGTTTAGTACCTTGTGTCACTGTCAAACAGCTTCAGTTATTGGTTTGCAATTTAACCATGGATCGTCTTACAAATGAACAACGCTTGCAAATTATTGAATTTTACTATCAAAATTCGTGCTCGGTTCGAAATGTTCATCGCGCGCTGCTTCCATTTTATGGTCGGCATTCTCGACCTTCTGAGCAGTCTATTCGGAAGATTGTGACCAAATTTCGCACCAAATTTACTTTGTTGGACATTAAACCACCAACACGTTTACGTACTGTGCGTAGTGAAGAAAATATTGCGGCCGTATCAGCTAGTGTGACAGAAGACCGCGAAATGTCGATTCGGCGCCGTTCCCAGCAGTTAGGCCTTTGTTACAGCACTACGTGGAAAATTTTGCGGAAGGATTTGGGCGTAAAGCCTTTTAAGATACAGCTGGTGCAAGAACTAAAGCCAGCCGACCTACCACAACGCCGAATTTTTGGTGAATGGGCTCTTGGAAAGCTGGCTGAGTTTGGTGAACAGTTAATTTCACGTTTCGGGCCGGTCAATTGGCCGCCTAGATCGTGCGATTTGACACCATTAGATTATTTTTTGTGGGGGTATGTCAAGGCTAATGTCTATAGGGACAAGCCCGCTTCGATTGACGCACTGGAAGCCAACATCCATGCATTCATTCGTGAGATACCGGCCGATATGTGTGAAAGAGTATGCCAAAATTGGACTCAGCGGATGGGCTACCTGAGACGCAGCCGCGGTCAACATTTGCATGAAATTATCTTTAAACATTAAATTGCAAGGTTCAAACTATCGATTCAAATAAATATTTCATTCATTTTTTCGAATTTTTTGTGTTTTTTTTTTTTTAATGTTCTAAACCTCTTAAAAAATCACCCGTTATAAAAGAGAAGGGTTTTGTTGAAACAAAAGGTGTAATAGATAGTTTTACTTTACAGAAACAGAAGGTGAATTATTGTTTTATTTAATTTTTTTTTTTTCAAAGCAATTTGACATTTTAGACATGCCATTACTTTTTTTGTTTTAAAGTAAATACAAAAAATAGTGATACTATATTTTTATTAAAGTATTTTATTTTTCTGTAGGTAGATTGTTACCGCAATAATTAGTTCTTTGAAAAGGTAAGTGTGTTCCACGTAGTGGTATTTTGGTAAGTGATGTCTAAATCCCCAAAACCAAAATGACCAATTAAAAACCTAGTAAGAACAAAGTCCCAGAGTGTTAATCTCTTCAAAAATTATATATGTACAAGTAGATATTGCGTTTGTGATTTTATTGCTTAAAACCGCACTCGACGGAACTGTACACTAGCGGAACTGCACCGCAACTGAACTTGAAATATTTTCTGCGGCAATGGAACTCAACGGAACTTCAGGCCACGGCTTATTTGGTTAGATTATCAACTTTGCCGTGTGTTGCCGCTCTATGCAGTTCAGCTGTCGCTTAGTGCGATAAGCTCATAGTCCAGTGTATTTAGTCATATAGGTCCTAGGTATAGGAATTTAATAAAAAATTGGGGAAGATGTTTTCCTTGTCATCGTTAGAGGCAGGAAGCTTAAATCCAAGATTCCGGCCATCAACGCTTTGCAGAGTTTCCGCCATCTTGGTTTAAATAGTTAAATCGGTTTTGGTTATTTTCTAAACGAGGGAAGGTAGAAAGATGTTTTTTCTGTATTCGATAGATTGTGCAATTACAAGAAAGCCGTAGGTGCAATGAAAATTTAGGAAAAATATAAGGATGGAGATATGAAAATTTTAAAGTTCAAATCAAAATTTAGGAAGTACATACATGGCTAAGAAATAATTTGCAATAAACCAGGATGATACTTGTTGTTAGAAAATTTTATGCACTAGACAACGAAATTAAAGGAACAAATTTTTTTTCAATTTTTGTAAGTGTTTTTTGAAGAGTTGTATCTTTGTGACGAGTGGTCGTATTGAGTTGAAACAAAAATCATTTTACAGCTTTATGTTTTTTGTTTCGAGTTTTGTTTGCTAACAAATTTTTTTGAAGTGCCGTTATTGCGTTATTGCAAAAAATGAGACGAGACAACAAAATAATTTTTTTGAAGGTCCCCATTTATATGGATACATTTTTTTGAGTCAATTAAATGTTAAGATCAGATACCTTGTTTCATACAATCAATATTTGCAAAGAAAAAAAAATTACGAAAAGACCACAAAACGTCGGTTTTTAGTACTTTGTTTAAACTAACGGTGAACGGTGAAAAAAATAATTTCTAAAAAATCTTAAAAATATCTTATAAAACGCTTTTTCAAATTTCCAAAACTGTCTTTCAAATTTTGATAACGTCATTATTTGCTGAGATATTGGTAATCCAAGCTAAAAGTATCTCTTTTCATTCAAAGTCAGATAAACCGCATGTAAAAAAAAATCGTATGACAAAAAAAAAATTTGAATTGAAGCTGAATAAACAAGGTATCTGATCTTTACATTTAATTGACTCAAAAAAATGTATCCATATAAATGAGGACCTTCAAAAAAAGATTGAAAAAAAACTTATTTTGTTGTCTCTCCTCTTTTTTTTTTGCAATAACGCAATAACGGTACTTCAAAAAAATTTGTATGCAAGAAATCACTAAAAAAATTGAAAAAAAATTGTTCCTTTAATTTCGTTGCTTAGTTTATTTTTGGTAAGGTAAGAAAAATTTATTTTACCCATGTTTGAGGAATTTTTGATTCATGTATTAGTTTTTGGGGCAAAATTGGTTTAAAAATTGCAATTTTTCGAGATAATTTTTTTCAATAAGTAGGTAGATACCTATTTGATTTTTATATTTTTTAACGAATGGGTTTAAAAATCAGAAATCATTACAAATGATGTGGACTATCTATCAATTTCTATTTTAGATCAATCGATTCATCACATCCATAACATTGAGCGCATAGAAGTCATTTAATTAATTTTTTAACAATTTATTTTTTTAGAAAGCAGCTTGATTTTCAAATACATATACTTATAAATTTTGTTTTGCATATCAGTAACGTGATTAAACTTATTCTGCAAGCTTCCATCATCTTGAATGAAAGAGTAAATTCTTTTTGGTAGAAGTTCCCAATAATTTAAGCATGTGTACCGAATTTTTGTTATTAAAATCAAAGGAACAACATTATTTTCGTTATTTTAACTTATCGTTATTTTTTCATAAAAGTAATATTGTTTCTAGAATATATAAGAGAGTATTAAAAAACACTTAGGCACCGACTTTGAAAAACAAATCGATGAAATCCGATTAAAAAAGTGGAGCGCTACGATATCCCGCAAACCAAAATCTCGAATAACGAAATCTCGCATTTTTAAAAAAATCTAGAATAACGAAATCTACTAATAACTACCTATTATACCTATTATACCCGTCAATAAAAATTTGTACATCCTTTTACTGTTAATTACCTCTGTAATCATTTTGGTTGTGTTTTACGCTTTTATAATGGAGCTAAAAGTATTTTATAGTTCAAGGCCAAGTATGATTAATGCAATTTGCACATGACACTTTACAACTGGATAAACCATCTCTATGTCCTCTCACTTTCTTGTTCTTTTCACAACAATTATATTGAAAAATCAACGGTAACAATAATTCATAAATGGTATAAACGAACTCAGACACTGGATTATATATTTTGCAGTAGGTAGGATATCTCGCAAAATTGAATTGCATTGCAATAAAAACATTTTTTTAATCAAAATCTCGCAAATTTAAATCTCGCGCATTGCAATAAAAACATTTTTTTTGTTTTTGTTGCAATGCAATTCAACTTTGCGATATACGAGATTCTTGCGGGATTTCGTTATTGCGAGATTATTAAAAGCGAGATTTTATAATTGCGGGGCTATAAAAAGCGAGATTTTGTAATTGCGAGATTTCGTTATGCGAGATTTTGATTTGCAAGATTTCGTAGCCAACCCTTAAAAAAGGCGGAATTTCAAGATATTATATTTAACAACAAAAATACCGTGTTTTTGCCGCAAAAAGAAAATTTCGGGTATATGATGGTGATTTTAAATCACATCAACTTATTCAGTTTCAAAAGGCCTACAACTTCAGCAAGGTTCTGTTTCAAGTCGCACAGTGTTATCAAGCAATGAATATGTACAATGTATAATATAGTACATAGTACTATGAAGACATATACAATTCCAAATGCATAATATTTTGAACATGAAAGGCAGTGCATTCTTTTTAGTTGCCATATAATGTAGGCAGGTAGGTAGGTACTATTGGGCAAGTTTTGGATTCATGCAAAAAAAATAAAATGCATGACTGGATCGCACGTACTTGCTCTTATGTTCAAGTTGTGTGGAACTTAAGAACTTTAAAAAATATTCAAGTAATTATAGAAAAAGTATAAAAAAGCATTTAAATCGTTCTTTTAATTGTTTAAACAGCCTGATAAATAACTTAGAGCGCAAAAAACAGTATGCCATTTGAATACTTAAAAAAATATCAATATATGCAAAAAATAATTTAAAATCGTTGGAGCCGTTTTCTTAAAAATTAATTTTTTATATATAAAATTTTTGTAACATTTTTCAAAAAAAAATTTGGTATGCCAATTTTGAGTATATATTAATATACACTTAAAACTGAAATTTCAAAACAATTCATCAACCCGTTTTTGAAATATTGAATTTTCAAAAAAAAATTTTGAATCTTTTTTTAAAAATCCAAAATTTATCTTTTCAAAATTTTTGGTATGCAGTATTATTTATATTCTAACAAAGCATTTGTGTAAAAAATTTTATTGAAATCGGATGAGCGGTTAATGAGAAAACCAAAAATCAAAAAAACCGTTATATGACAGGTACCGTTAATAAATGTTTTTGGTGATTTTTTTTTTTACTAAAAGGTATATCATATCTACAATAATATAGTGATTTTTTTTTATCAAAATCGTTGGAGCCGTTTTTGAGATAAATAAGCTTTTCCTTAACGGTTGTATGGCAAGTACCGTTATTTTTTGAGCTAAAAAAAAAATTTCAATTTCCCCTCTGGAGAGTTACAAAAAAACCTTAAGTTCAAAATTTGAAGAAAATCGCTTGGGTGGTTTAGGCTAGAGGTTGAGGTACGGACAGACAGACAGACAGACAGAATTGTGCCACCCACTTTTTTCGTGTTCTCTATCATCGTAATGTCATGTTTGATTGTTATCTCGAAATTTTTTTTTTGCACGAATCCAAAACTTGCCCTATAGTACCTATATCGCAAGTAAAAATTGAAATAACAATCAAACATGACATAAGGATGATAGAGAACACGAATAAAGTGTTTGGAATAGTTCCGTCCGTCTGCCTGTCTACATATCTGTCTGTTCGTATCTCGATCTAAAGCCTAAATCAATGATGCGATCTTAAATTTAGAACTTAGAGAATCCCTGGATGGGAAATTGAAACGCTTTCTTTTCCTCTAAAAATAACGGTACTTGCCATACAACCTTTAAGGACAATATTATGTGTCTCAAAAACGGATCAAACGATTCTGATAAAAAAATCGGTGTGTTATTGTAGGTATGGTGTACATTTTGGCTGAAAAAACTACGAAAACTGTTATTAACGGTACCTCGCATAAGACTGTTTTTGATTTTCGATTTCATCACTAACCGCTTACCGGATTTCAATAAAATTCTTCACGAAAAGGTTTTTTAAAAATGTCAATTATATTGCATATTAAATTTAAAAAGTCAATTTTGGATTTTTTAAGCAATATTCAATTTTTTTTTTTGAAAATACAATATTTCAAAAACGGATTGATGAATTTTTTTGAAACTAGTTTTATAAATAGATAAATACTCAAAATTGGCATACCAAAATAATTTTTTTTAATGTTAAAAGATTACTATACAGTAGACGCTCGATATAGTGAAGTAATAAAAACCAGGCCTTGTCATTCTCTCGAGATTATTCACCTTTTCGAGGGGAGTTTTAAAGGCTTTCTAATGGTAAAGGGCATTGCTCATTTTCAGCCCAGAGTGAACACTAATGAATTTGGTATCAAATGAAAGCTTATGTTAAGCTTGTTATATGAGTGAAATATTTTCAAAATCTGTCATGGGAGATCTGAGATATTTGAGCTTGAAGTTGGCAACTGCAAATAGAGCTTTTTCAGGTTTTTGTGGATATCTTCCGATCTAAGATATGTAAGAAAATGATATTGGTGTCAAATGAAAGCTACATTTTTAGGCTTTTCGATAAACCTAAAATAATTTTGCTACTTTAAACACATTTTGAGATATTTTTAAAAAGCTACATTTTTTGCACTGTCTTTTACACAAAGATATCTCTTAAAATTCAGTGATGACATACACTTTTTTGGCACCATTGAAAAGCTTTATTTGAAACCTTTAATTTAATATATAATTTAGTGGACTTGCTCAAATAAATACTAATATTAAACAAAACTTAATTTAAAAGGCACTTGAAGCAAAAGCAAAGTGCTTAAAATGTGTGAAAATAAACAGATTTCGCATTTCTTATTTTACTTACAGTGTCACATAAAACTTATTTATTTCTTATAAAACTTTTTAAACTATTTTGTAAATCGATTTTCTTAATTCATAATGCTGTCTGATTTATTAGCAAGAAAATTAAACGAAAACTGAACCAAATCATAGACAATTAAAATATTATCTAAAACTAGACAGCTGACGTAACATTATTTTCGTGTCCTACCCAGCTTAGATACCAAATAATGGTCATTTTGTTTTGACAGGACTTCGCCGGGAAGTATTTCGAATATCAGATTTATTTTTTTCTAATTATTATCCTGACCTTTCGCTAGGTTTAGACACAAGTTTTTCGTTTTTAAATATCGCTTGCTTAAATTTTGGAGCAAAACAAAAAACTTTCGGAAAAAAAGTTTTTTTTTTTTTTTTTTTTTTTTTTTTTTTTTTTTTTTTTTTTTCTTCAAAAAGTGGACTTAAGCCATAAGTTTTAAATGGAAAAATTCTCGGAAAATGAGTGCAAATGGAATTTCCACAAAAAAAAATGATAACTAAAGTTTTGTATGCTTGTGAGTTTGTTTCTTATGCGTAAACTGTCAATTAAGTGCTTATGTTAAAGTTTCTTTTCAGAAAACGGGCGTGATGGTGACATTATTATCTATTTCTATATATTCTTAACTTCTTTTGACTTTTGTTTGAAATAAATCTTGTTTTGCTTTTGCAATAACGTATTGTTATTAAGTATGGTTATAAATTGCTTTAAATTGCACCCATAGAACATCGTACAGTTATAAACAAAATAATAAATTACAATCATAAAGCTTTTTAAGTCATCCGTATCATAATTCAACTTGAACAGAAAACAACTCGCACATTTATCTAAGTGGCGTGTTTAAAGCCTCTGTTAAGTTCTTATGTAGGTATTATTATAGCGTTTTTGTTTTACCCAAATAATTACCAATTTATAGGTATTTGTTTAAAATAATACATCAAACAGTGACAGCTCTGGTATTAGCTAGTTAGTTTAGTGTTGTTCCTATATACCTATATACCTTATAGCAAAACTTTATAACCTTGTCTTGCCTTGCCTTGCCTAGGGGACTAAGACCACAAAATTTATGTAAAATTACATCTTTTACTAAAAACAACATCATGAATAGAAATCATTTAATTGGTATTTTATGGTCTTTCTTATTCAATGATCGATCTGATGGGTTGTCTTCATAAAATGAGATAAATTCAATGCAAATTCTCTATAGCAGCTACCTTTATTGTCTCATTAGCATTATTTATTAAATTTCTTTAGTGTTTCTTTAATAATTCCAAAAGAGAGGGGAGAAATATCTATCTTTTATTATTATCTTTGTAATTTAATGGGTTTCGAAACTATTGATTTATTAGCATTATATTGACGTGAAAGGAACAAGTTTTTATCTTTTGCTATATTTGGGGAGGTCTTCAAAATCTCCGTGAAAAATTGAACATTATTTGAAAAAACAAATTCGTTTTTATGACGTTTAATTAAGAAGAAAATTTTAATGAAGCTTTTTGTATACCTAATACCTATGAAATCATTGGTGTTTTGAAAGGAATAATTTGAGGTCTACTCATTTATTTATATTAAAGGAGTTTTTGGCGTTTTTACTCAAGAAAAATTTAATTTATTTACTTATTGAAGAATAGCCATTTTAAATTAAATATGTATATTAATCATAGATAACAGATACCAACCTTAACTGTGCGGTCCTTTTTTTGTCTAGGTAATGTTAATTTTCCTTTACCTTGCTTTTTTGGGGAAGGTTTGGTTTCAAATTAATCAAATTTTATATTGCCATCATTATGATCTTATTCATTTCGTTTTCCCGCTTGAGTCAGAGTTTAAAAGAATGCTCGATGATGGAGTCTAACAAAGTGGGTTTCGTCATGACATCTGTCGGTCTGTGTGTTTGTAAGTCTGGATGTCTATATGTTTTATGTCTGTATGTCTGTATTTTCAGCTATTTAACCTAAACGGATGACTGATTTGAGAGATAATAGCTGTTTTAACTTAATAGCTAAAAGGCCCCCAGCCATTGAATCCGGTGCATCCGTTGCGGCGACGGATCCATTGACGTTTGCCGGATGCAATGGATTGAAATAACCCAATGAATACTTTGACATTCACATAACAATCACTCTAAATTCAAACACCACAAGCAAAGTTGCTGTCAACGAATCTGCCGGAGGGGAAAAGTTAAAACTTCGGCTACGCTGTCTGTAGCGTACGACGCATGCATTATGCTCATGGGCCCCATAAGAAAAAATGTGTTTCATCGAGCTGTCAGTCGCCACAACGAACGCAACGGATTCTAAGGGTCGGTGACTTAAATCGTCTAAGGCAGTGTTTTTCAAACTGTGGGTCCCGACCCCCTAGGGGGTCGCCAAGAATAATAAGAGGGGGGTAAGGTACTAAAAAAGATAAAGATTTTCTTTTATTGAATGTTCAAAACTTGGTTGTATTTTTGAGGTGTTAACAATTAAAGCATTTTCCTATTGAAGGAAGATAACATAAGTTCACATTTAGGTATGAAGTGGTGAATGGCACTTACAATGTTAGAGCCTCTTTTGCCAGCTCTAGATATTTTCCTCTCCTCCTCTCTTTATCCAGAAACTATCAATGGTTTTTACATTGAATTCAGAGCATACCATGTGCAGCTAAATAAATGAGATTTTCTATCTTCTTTACTAGAGGTCTGCATGAATGTCTTAAAACTAGATTTGAGACATTCAATAATATTTGCTGCACTCAACTCATTCTACTCACTTCTTGAAATGAGAATGAGTGTACTACTTGGTGTTTGGAAACAATATGAGTTGAATATTCATTTTCATACAAACCCACAGCGCATTGTACCCAAAGAGAATGAATACTCATTTGTGAATATTCACAATTTGAATCAGGTGTACTCACAAAAAAAGTGAATATTCATAATTTAGATTGGGTGGTCTTGAGAGAATGCTGTGTGTTTTATCAATAGCAATAGCAAGCAATGTGTCTTGGAATGATGTTTTTCTGTAAATTAGTATATAAATTATGTATGTTGTATGTAAATATTTATTGAATTGAAATTCTAAAATCGACTTTATGAATGGACCGAATGTGCCTAATGCCTTGTTTTAGTGGTCAAATGTCTAACACCATCTTCGCATTATTTTCTTTCTTATGAAACTGGTTCGGGGCACATCGATTGGATGATTTTAAAGTCTTTAATGGACATAGAAACATTTTTTTGTTTTTTATTATATAAAGATAAACAAACTTTAATGTGCTTTTTGTTTTACAAGTAAGTATTTTCAAGGAAAAACAGTATTAAGTGAAAATTTCTGATGGCAGTCAGTCAAAGGTGCAAGGGGCCTGAGGCCAGGGGACTGAGTGTTTTCATATTTTTTGTGCCAAAAACATAGTAACGCATTTTCCAAAAAATTATAAAATTTACATAACAAAGGTTTAACTAATAGACCAAGAGCCAACATCATATTTTGGGAACAGATGGAGAACCAAAATCGGAGTATGAGGGATTATAGGTAAATTTATCGTGATATCGAATACAAAAGTCTGGCTGGTTTTTTTCTAAAACTATGGTAGGGGTGGGGGGTTCAAACCAGCTTGTTTTCCTATTTATGTCATTTTCCCTAAGTCTTAAGACGTTTATCTTGGTGATCCGATAAATGTGACCGATAATTTATCAAAGGCTTTTGAGCAAACCTTATCGGCGTTTTTGTGGATACTTAATTTTTGTTGATTTTTTGTTTTGTTGAAAATCTTCAAAAAAGGGATGACGTAAAATGCTTATATATTGAGTTCAATTAATCGGACCATCAAGATTGTGATGTTTAGGTATAGAAATTTAGTTAATTAAAGAGGTTATAATCCTGAAAATAAAAAAAGAACTTTTTAACCCCCACCCCTCCAAAATGCTTAAAACAAAACGTGCCATGCCGTACTTTGATATTCGATGTCACGATACATGTACCTACTATAATCCCTCATACTCCAATTTTGGTTATACCCGCATTGGCTTTCTTTGAAGATGCATTTGAAGCCGTGGAGACGGGGGGAAGTTGGAGGTCTAACAAACTGAGATATTTGTTCTCGAACAACCTGATCATAAGATACATGTTTTAAGGGTAGCTTTGAATGCTGAATCTAATGACAACAAATCCAAAATGATACGTCTACCCCAAAGAAAAGATATAGACCTTTTTACGTAATCATGATTTTTTATTAAGTACATATGTATCAGGTAAAATACTACCGAAAACCGTATGAAAATAGAAGTTTGTCAATTAAGTGTAGAATTATTAACATAACACTCACTGGACTGAGAAACCGAATGGACATGGACAATCCATGACCTCTCGCCAAGATGCCTTCTTGACAAATGAAAAATCAAACACTGCTATAGTATACGTACATGTACTTTCATTTTCAACTAAACAAAACGTATTCCAAACATTAGACCTATAACAGTCAGTATTTTTTACAAGATTGAATCGATCACTCATAATTTGGGTTTTAATACCTTAATTGATTAAGAGTTCTGAATTGACCATACCGCGCGCCGCCGCGCCGCCATCCACCAGAAATATTTTTCCATTGAAGCACCCGAGTCATTTGCCAGCTCCTAAGTGAAATTAAATTTTTTCTTTTAAAATCCAGGTTTAATCTTTTATTTGATCAAAATTGAACTAACATTATTCAAAGACATTTTCACTTTAAATGGTATAGATATACCTTTCCTCCAATTTTAAAATCAAATCCAAATAGCAATAGAATTGCACTCACAAACAAACTGTGAATATTCAAAACATACTATGAATATTCAAACTATAATATGAGTATTCATAATAATACAGAGCGAAAGAAGTGCACTCATTTGATTTGTTACAAGCACCCACGAAAGAGAAAAGAAACAAGCACTGCACCCGTTCTGTTATCAGAGAATGAATGTTGTACTGGTTTTGTTTTTTATATGAGTTCTCATTTTGTGAGTGAACTTTATTAAAATTGTGTTGTAAATTGAGTGCACTGAAGTAGTGGAACAGTGTGAATAGATCAAATGAATACATTCATGCAGACCTCTATTCTTTACCGATTGAAAACCGGCCAGATGGAATGATATATTCAAAAAAGGATTGAGCATCTATCTCTCCATATCCATTTCCACCTTCAGAAAAGAGTTCTGGAAAGTCACTTAATAGTTTTTTCTCCTATAATTATGCAAATTTTTTGAATTTTGTTTTGACTAGAAATATAAATTAAGTCTTGAGCTTTAATGTTTATTTTAAAATAAAAAAAGATTTTGCTTCCTGAACATCTCAAAATAATTAAAATTTTCAATGATGAGTTTCAATAATAGCTATAACTGGCACCTTATCGTACTCTTTTCATTTTAATGACAAACATTGCGGCCATTAGCGTAGCTAGGGGGGGAGGCGAAGGGGGCTGTCACCCCGGGCGCAAGGAGTTAGGGGCGGCAAATGGGAAAATCATCTTCATTGTTTATGGGATGTAAACCAATTGCAGAAGTTTTTTATTGAAAATTTTATTAAATTTTTATTAGAAAACGCACAATTTAAATAGTATTCAAATATGTAGTGGCGGCAAAATCTTCCTCGAGCTTCATGAGAAGTTGGAAATAAGCACAAGTTTAATTTTTGTTTATTAAATAATTAAATCAATTTTTATTAAATTGAAATCAATAGGGGCGCAAAATCATCATCGTTGTTTATTGCAGAAGTTGGAAATAAACAAAAAAGTATTATTTTTTAAGTTAAAAATTCTATAACATTGGTAGGTATAAGAAGGTACAATTTTTCATTGTGTTCAAATCACTAGGGGTGGCAGAATCATGACCGTTGCTCATTATAGAAGTTGGTAATAAACACAAAAGTTTATTTTTTTAAATTAACAATTCTTTCAAATTTTGAAACAAAAGGCTTTCGTAATGACCATTCTTTTTTGTAGCTTTACATATATGTGTTTGTTAATTCTCTCAATTTAGTTCAGAGGGTTTGACTTTTCTCAAAGAATGTGTCACGTTAGATTTGAAAAAAACAAACAAAATGCTTTCGATTGAATATTTTCGCAGATAATTTGTTTTTTTTTTTCAAAGATAAAAATAAAAATATTAATTATACAAAACTGATAAATGAATAAAAATAAATAAAACAACAATAGTTTTTTTAATACATAAGACCAGCAAACAAATAAACCTGTAAACTATACATATGGCTGCATTCAACACATAGAATTTAAAAAAAAATGTGATTTTTTTTTTGCGAAAGCTTGAAGATTAATTTTTGTTCGTAAAATGAAGTGCAGTATGAAGATTTTTCAGCAGATTTATTTTGAGAAAAAATGTAGGTATTAGATCAACAATCTACTGCAATTTCAGTGAAGTAACAACTCTGTAATCAGACACTCAGTAGTGACTTAGCCGTTGCTTTGACCCTTTCATGGTGCATGATCATTAGATCTGAGAAATATGGACAGTATGCAATTTCTCAGTTTCGCTGTCGAGTACTGATGAAACAATAGGCGTGTCTCACCAAGTAAAATCTCACCGAGCGCTTAATATCAAGTTGACGACGTAGGTGGAATGTTTTGGTGAAACAAAGATACTCTGTTCAATCGTACTGAAATTATGGAAACAAAATTTTAACTCTGCTTTAAATATTTAAATTTTAAAGCACAAAACTTTATGAAATGAATGAAAAATAATACTAAGATCAATTTATTTTTCCTTTTTATCAACACTCAACCTCTATTCTGTATTTTTGTATCGATTTCGTATTTGCACATCACCGATAAATTGCAATTTGACTGTCAAATGAACAGTTTTAGCTGAAAAAGAACATTGAGAAATTACCCCAAAAAATTTTCGTCTCAGTAATCTCTGGAAAAAATCTTAGTGCTCAGGTGAGATTTTTGCCCCTCTGAGCTCTCAGAGATTTTATTTGGTGAGACACGCCTAATGAACAATTATGAACTTTACTATTTTTGAACGAAAGAAAACATTACAAAAAAATTCAAGTCTCATGTGCCTATATTATATACAGTCGGTTTAAAGTTAAATCCCAGTAGGTCAGAAACAAAAAATTTTCATTCAGCAGATATTGCGGCAAAGTGGCGTGTATCAATATTTCGCAGAATATAATTCCTTGCATTTATAAAAAAAATATTTTAGTCAAAATTTTGTCTGCAACTCTAAGACCGATTTTAGTATTAAGTATTGTTAGACCGAAGGGGCGGCAAATTATTGTTTTGCCCCGGGCGGCAAATATCCTAGCTACGCCACTGATTGCGGCTGACTAACTAGCCCCGTTCGAACGATATGAACTGAATGACTGGCATAATTGTTATTTATACACCATATATAATCTGTAAAACAATTTTGTTGCCTCTTAATAAGTGCAGAGCATTTTTTGCGCTGGTTTTCCGTCTATAACCTCATATCTCAATAACAATACCAACGTGTAGGTTTGCCAAAAATCAGTCTGTTACAAATTTTGTCTTTGAAAAAGTCTATTCTTACTGGGTTAAGTAATTGAATGTGCCTATACCTTGTGGGTTGGCTACGAAGTCTCGTAAATCAAAATCTCGCATTCGAAATTTCGCATCTCGAAATCTCGCTTTTCATATTTATGCAATTAGAAAATCCCGCTTTTCATAATCTCGCAATAACGAAATCCCGCAAGCTATACAATCTCGCAAATCAAAATCTCGCAAAATTTGATTTTTATCGAAATCTCGCAAATCTTTTTCCAGCTTAAGCTCCAAATGGTGTGATTAAAACCAGCTTAAGCGAGAATATTATAGCTAAAACTACAAAAATATCAAAATTCCTTGACCCCTGACTAGAAAGCTTTGACTAGTTCTTTTTACATGAAAACAATGGGTCTTGTGAATAAACAAATATCTTAAGCTAAGACTTGGATTTTTAAAAATGTCCTTGCGTTGCTTTTCGGTCCCAAAAATACCTTAAGCTATTTAACGTAATCTTTTTTGTATTCACATGAAACAAAGCTTAAGCTAGAACTGTCTAGCCTAAGCTACTAGTTATAGCTATGACTAGCTAGCAACATTTTTCTTAAAGTGATTCGTAAAAACAGAAGCACCTATAGCATGACCGCATAAATACGTGTAGTGCCGCATCCGAAACACTGGTGAAATCTCTTAAATATTTATGAATAATCACATAGCCAATTTACATTTTAAGTACGAAATTGTACACGAATGTAGTTTCAGTTTGATATTTTAAATTTATTTAAATGTCCTAATCGTAAAGATCAGAGTATTAGAAGCAAAGATATAATTTTTTGAAGCTAATAGAGTCGACCACGATTTAGTTTCTTTTTATTGAAATCAATTTTTAGTTATAAAATTTATTGAAATGACCCTGCTGTCTCTCCCGTAGTATTAAGCATTAGCAGATCACTTACAAATTTGTGGAAGAAGAACTTGTCGAATAAAATTTTTCAAAATTGTGAAATTTTTCGTTTGCATTTTTAAAAATGAAAATCATAGTGATGCGAGACTCAATCGGCCTTCTAGTAAAATTTTTTTTAAATTTCCTGTAAAAATGGTATATAAAAATGTAGCCTCATATTTATCCATTAACGCCCGGCGATGCCCAATGGCATCGCTGGAGAAGCAGTAACATATCCGTTATTTTTGGCAATACTTTTGACTGTTTTGTTTTTATGCCGTTATTTTTTCATCGGCTGATTGTATACGAAGTATTATTTCGGGCAGTAGAGATTTGAAAGTGATTCAGTGAAGTTTTAAGTGCTTATACAAATGGAACAATTTGTAGACCTCGAGGCTTTGAGAAATTCACTGGCGTAAGTTACTTAAGTTACTTACGTAAGTTATTTTGTCTTTTGTTACTAGTTATTTTCATAGTTTTATCATACAAACATGTTGTTTTTACAATACCAAACAACAAAGACCAAGCCTACTAAATATGGTGTTATGGTTATAAGCTTATAACTATATGACTGATGCCATACGGCATCGCTGGGCAGTTATAGTGATGTCTTTTATTGCTGTGTGGTGTATAAAGCTCCATATGACGCAAATGTTTTTTTTCAGACCTGGATTTTCCCTGCAGAACGCACTCGATATTCTTTTTTCCGATACACCTGAAGGTAATGCTCCTGTTGACATCTAGTGACACATGGACAAAAGCGTTGTGGAGAAAAAAAAACCAAGACCATCCGTTCCAAGCTTACCAACAAGAAAATAAAGCAAACCCGTAAAGAAAAGCAAAAAAGACAATTTATTTTGCACAGAAAATTTTCAAAAATCATCTTTCCCAGTTAATCGCAGATTTCGAAAAACAGCCAAGAGATACTATTGCCAGTGCCATGGAGCAAAATGATAGGATTTTGTATGTCCGTTGGAAGGATAATGGTGTTGTGACCGCCACCGGATCTAAAAAATTTAGAGTGAATCCAACTGTGCCAGTAAAACGCTACTCCCCCGATATAAAAAAACGTTATAGTACAAATGCCCCCAATGATCCACCGTTATAACAAAGGAATGAGTGGAACAGATCGCATGGATCAAAATAAACGCTTACCGGATCAGCATACGTAACAAAAAATGGTGGTATGGGATTTGTTCTTGGATGATCGATGCAGTGATCGAAAACTCATGTAGGTATACTTTCGAAAAAACCAACAGTCATAAAGACGTACCTTACAAAATATACAGTTTCAAAGAAAAGCCCCGGACCTTCTGGAAGGTATTTTTCTTCGGCCAGAATGCTGGACGGTATAAGATTTGATCGCAATGACCATTGGATTGTTTCTACACCAGAAAAAAAAACAAGAGATGTGCTGCGCCAAATCGCAAATCTCAAACAAGAACAATGTGCCATATAAATCCAAAGTCGACTTATGTGTGCATTGTTTTATGGGGTTTCACTCAAAAATGTAAATATTTAAAAAGTTTTGAAAAATAAACTTAATTTTAATTGAAAGTTCTTCCGGCTGATCTACTCTATTCTTCTATTTCATTTGTTTGCTAAAACCCATAGATGGTATTTAGGGCAAATGCCACAGCGATGCTATATGGCATTGGGTAGTTCCAAGGAATTGGGGGTGTTAAATATTTTTTTTAATTTATCATAGGTTCTAGAAGCTATTAGGAACATGTGAACAAGTATCATACAAATTTTTAAACAAAAAAAGATATGGGCGTTAATGGGTTAAAGTCCTTAACTTTGGGGGTGGACAAATAGAACCGAAGTCATAAGCTTTCAAATTAGTCGATTTGAAGGCCATTTGTACATAACAGAAATTAACCACACTGGATCTTGATGGTCTCTAGCCAACGAACAACAACTACTCAACTCATTGTAAGCAGAATCGAGTGTAAGGAAGTTTTTGTCTTCTACAACTGTAAGGTTTTTTTTGTGTTAGGTACGTAAGACTAACATAATCCTGCTAGTGAATCTTGGGTTGTAGACTTGTAAAGCTTTCACCGAACTTCACCGATTTTACAAAATATATAGTCTCAATAACGCTTCTTTTGAATTCGTTTAAAGAATTGTAAGAGATCTTATCTCTTACGATAAAACTCTAGCTTATCTATACGATATTAATTAATTCAATTATCTGGCAACCCTCATACGAGCGCAAGCATCAAGTTAAACGAAAAGCTTTTATTTTGTTTTTTTTTATAAATATAATTATGTATGATAATCATGTACTCAGTTTTACTTGTTTCAAGTTCAAATATAACAGAATGATCGTACGATCCTATGACAGTTTTTATGTACTTAACTTATATAATTTATTTATTGCTATACTGTACTATGCAACATATATTATATAATCTTTTTGAGACAGTTCGAATAAAGCATTGTAACGAATAAGAAGTCTGGTCTTTCTCTTTTCATTAAATCGCATGTGAAGTTTCTGCATGATCTTAGAAGAGTTTTTGCACGTTTATTTAACTTTCAAGTTATTTAAGAGCAAATGGTTTTTTATAACCTTACAACTTATCAGAAGTGGGATAAAGAACCTTAAACTTAATCGTATTGTAATAGCACGTTAGAAGTAATTTTACGCATGCATTTTATCGAATTTTTTTTCTTTTCGCTAAAAATTGACTAATTTATGAGAATGGATGCTAGTGCACGTGTAACAAGTTTTTTACAAACGGCTACTGTCCAGAAACTAAAAAATAAATTAGCCGAATTGGGTTTGGCTACACATGGTGCAAAGGCTGCGCTTAAGTCTCGTTTAACTGAGGATATTACAACGTTAGAACTCAATCAAATTGACGATTATTTTCCTGATGACGTCGATGAAAACTGTGATGATGACGTGGAGGATGAAGAAAGTGTTGTCTCACAACGTTTGGAGAGGCTTCGTGAAATGGTAAGGAAGAAAGAGGAAATTCTTGCCCTCGAAAAAAGACTAGCTGAACTTAATAATCCTGTTGTTCGAGAGTTTCACTCTGCTGGTGCATGCTCGTCTCGTGATATCGAAGATTCCTTGCCAACGTTTTCTGGTGACGATGACTTTCCCATTAAAAAATGGATGGAAAACGTGGAAGACGCAATGGTCACTTACCACCTTAATGAATCTGAGTCGTTTATATACTTTAAGAGGCTGCTCAAAGGTACTGCCAGATTATTCCTGAGGTCCAGATCGTTTCGGTCGTGGAGTGAGCTTAGAGCTGCTCTAATGACTGAATTTCATCACCACACAACAGCAACAGATGTCCATAATACGTTGCGAAATCGGAAAAAACGCAGAGATGAAAATTATCAACAGTATGTCCTCGTTATGCAGGAGATAGCATCTTCAGCAGAGATCGATGAGCAAGATGTGATTGCGTACATTATTAGGGGCATCCCAGATTCTATGTTTAACAAACAGCTAATGCTTACCGCAAACAGCATCACTGAGTTAAAAGCCATTTTACGGAAGTATGAGAAAATGAAGAGTGAGCTGCAACCAACATCTGGTTACAGCAAACCTGTGCAACAAGCTAAACCTTTGCCACGAGTCGAAGGCATAATCAGGTGTTATAATTGTAACGAAGTCGGCCACTTATCAACCAAGTGTCCAAGACCACGTAGGGAGAAAGGTTCCTGCTTCCGCTGCGGAAAAAAGGGGCCATGTTGTTAACGATTGTCCCCAAAAATCATCGGTCCTGGTAGTTCAAAACACAGATCTACTGTCAGAACCACAAATTTCTACTTTGATGAGTGATTTCCAAGGCGTTTGGGAGTTTGAGTTTGAAGCTGGAGGTGTTCAATGCCACATGCACGTGATGACCATGATTGATACTGGCAGCCCGATAAGCTTTATCCAAGAACAATATGTGCCACCGTATATGATGACATCTTTAGAATCTTCAATCAACGATTTTGTGGGTATAAATAATTCCAAATTAGTTATTTTAGGTAAATTGTTTTGTAATGTAAAATTCAATGGTAATTATGTTTATTTATCTCTTTATGTTGTGGGTAATAAGACTATGAAAAACCCAATCATATTAGGTCGTGATTTTTTACAAAAGACAAATATTAAGTTAATGATTGAGGAAGCAAACGTAAAAGCAATTACAAACGATGATTTTGATGTTAAAGATTTTGATGAATTAGAATTTAGCCAAGAAATTTTAAAAATTGATACATGCGATAGTCGCGATGAAAACATTTTTCTAAGAATAAACGAAAATCTTAGTTATGAGAAAAAAGTTAAATTAAAAAGTTTAGTTTTCGGGAATATTTCAACTAATTCAAAGTATTCGGATAGTTACGAAATGAAGATTGTTTTGACAAACGCGAATAGTTATTTCAGTTGTGCTCCAAGGCGTTTGCCGTACGTTCATAAGGTTGAATTGCAAAAGGTTTTAGATGACTTGCTTGAGAACAATGTTATCCGCGAAAGTAATTCCCCTTACGCGTCGCCAATAGTGTTAACTCGGAAAAAGACGGGGGAAATTCGTCTATGTGTTGATTTTCGCCATTTAAATAAGATCACGGTTAAGGATAATTTTCCGCTACCTTTAATAGAAGATCATCTCGATAGATTGCGAAACAAAAAGTATTTTTCACTTCTCGATCTTAAAAGTGGTTTTCATCATGTGAAAATGGCCGAAGATTCAATTAAATTTACCTCATTCGTTACTCCTCTCGGGCAGTTCGAATATTTGCGTATGCCTTTCGGGCTAAAAAACGCCCCTTCAGTGTTCCAACGCTACATTAATAAAATTTTCAAAGACCTTATAACATCTGGGCAACTTCTTATTTACATTGACGACTTGCTGGTTGATACAGAAACCAAAGAAGAGCATTTTATGATTTTGAAGAAAGTTTTGGCGGTTGTTTCCGAAAATAGCTTGCAGTTACGTCTTGACAAATGTGTGTTCATGTATGAGAAAATTAAATATTTGGGGTATGAAGTATCTGTGAATGGTATAGGTCCTAATTGTGACGGCTTGAAAGCCGTTGCAGATTTTCCCATACCCACAAATCAGAAGAAACTGCATTCATTTATAGGCTTGTGTTCATATTTCCGAAAATTCATTCGAGATTTTTCTTTGTTGGCAAAACCACTAAACGATCTTTTAAAAAAAGATGCACAGTTTGTATTCGGCGAAAAACAGTTAGAGACTTTTATTAAACTGAAAGAAAAACTTCTTAATGCTCCGCTTTTGAGCATTTATAGTCCCAACGCCGATACAGAGCTTCACTGTGATGCCAGTAATTTGGGTTTTGGTGGCGTGTTACTGCAGCGTCAAGACGATAAGCAACTTCATCCGATCTTCTTCTTTTCTAAACGCACAACAGTTCAGGAATCCAAATATCATTCCTATGAGTTGGAAACCCTTGCCATTATTTATGCGCTTAGGAGATTTCGAATCTATTTAACAGGCATCCGATTCAAAATAGTCACTGACTGCAGGTCACTGACCCAAACTCTGAACAAGAAAATTTTAAATCCTAGAATCTCGCGTTGGGCCTTAGAGCTCCAGGATTTTGACTATGTCATTGAACATAGAGACAGTAAGAGAATGGGTCATGTTGACGCTCTCAGTCGGTGTCACAACGTTTTAGTCGTCGAACCTGAATCTTTTGAACACGCGCTTGCAGCATCTCAGCAAAAAGATCCAACTATCAGAAGATTAGTAGAGATGTTAGAGAAGAGGGAAAGTCCCTCTTATGAACTTATAAATGGGCTTGTTTATCGGAAGATCAACAAGAAGGTGTTCTTTTATGTTCCGTCTAATATGGAGAGAAATGTCATTCAAACACACCATGAGGGTTTATGTCATCTTGGTGTCGAAAAATGCTTCGATTTTTTAAGGAAATCATACTGGTTTCCTTGTATGAAAATCAAAATCAAACAATACATACAAAACTGTTTAAAATGTGCTCATTTTTCTCCTACAAGCGGGAAAAAAGAAGCGGTGTTACACAATATCCCTAAAGGTGAAAAACCTTTTGAAACGCTTCATATTGACCATTATGGTCCTTTGCCTACTTCCGTTAGTAACAACAAAAAGCATATACTAGTGATAGTTGACGGATTTTCAAAATATACAAAGCTTTATGCAGTAAAGAGTACGACAGCTAAAGAAGTAATCCAATGCCTTGATTCGTATTTCTCTTTTTATAGCAAACCTAGACGCATAATTTCGGATAGGGGAAGTTGTTTCACTTCTGATGATTTTTCCACTTTTTGCCAAAAATACAGTATTCAGCATATAAAGGTCGCGACAAGTTCACCTCAGTCAAACGGCCAGGTTGAGCGAATTAATAGGTGCTTAACTCCGATGCTCTCAAAAGAAAGTGAAATTGAACCAGGCGATTGGATGAAATATTTGCGAAAAGTTGAGTTTGCACTCAATAACACAGAAAACAAAAGTACAGGTAATAGTCCTAGCATGTTGCTTTTTGGAGTTGCCCAAAAGGGTGTTATAAATGATAACATAAAAGAGTATTTAGAACAAAATATAATAGAGCAGGAGCCACGAAATTTGGAAGCACTACGGAAAAAAGCAAATGAGAACATTGTTCAGAGTCAAAATCAAAACAAACTTTATTTCGATAAACGCCACAAAAAACCGATTCAGTATAAAATTGGTGATCATGTATTGATAAAAAACGTTGTAAATACTCCCGACATAAACAAAAAATTTCTAGCCAAATATAAAGGGCCATTTGAGGTTGTAAAGGTATTACCAAACGATCGATATCTTATTAAAGATTTAGAAAATTTGCAAATATCTCGTCTACCGTATGAAGGAGTCTCTTGCCCGGAGAATATGAAGCCTTATATTCAAACATAAGTTACTTTTGCATGTATCAGTATTTAAAATCACTTATCTTTTATAATTTTTTTTAAACTTTTCTATTAAAAAGAAATTTATATCATTATTATATTTTTAACCTTTTGTAATACTTTCGAGTTAAATAAGAAGATATATTCTTTGTATCGTTATAAAATTTTGTTACTATCGTTCATAATTTTTTCCAAATTTTTAAATAAGAAAATATATTTTCTAATCGTAAAAATATTATATTTTTCAAAATATATCACTAAAAAGAAAACAAAAATGCATACGTACATAACGTACTTTAATCAAAAGATATTAAATATTACTATGTAATTTCGCTATAAAGTATATAATATGTGTGTAGATATATACAAAGTGATTTATTCATATATCGATGTAAATGCATGCGATCGTAAATCGAGGACGATTTACTGTCAGGATGATCGAGTTGTAAGAGATCTTATCTCTTACGATAAAACTCTAGCTTATCTATACGATATTAATTAATTCAATTATCTGGCAACCCTCATACGAGCGCAAGCATCAAGTTAAACGAAAAGCTTTTATTTTGTTTTTTTTTTATAAATATAATTATGTATGATAATCATGTACTCAGTTTTACTTGTTTCAAGTTCAAATATAACAGAATGATCGTACGATCCTATGACAGTTTTTATGTACTTAACTTATATAATTTATTTATTGCTATACTGTACTATGCAATTATATATAATCTTTTGAGACAGTTCGAATAAAGCATTGTAACGAATAAGAAGTCTGGTCTTTCTCTTTTCATTAAATCGCATGTGAAGTTTCTGCATGATCTTAGAAGAGTTTTTGCACGTTTATTTAACTTTCAAGTTATTTAAGAGCTAATGGTTTTTTATAACCTTACAGAATCTTACTCATAAAATTGTATTATTTTTAGTGTATAGTGACCTTTAGTAAAGTTTTATAAAATCCATAAAATATAAATTAGTTCCACTCGTGGATTAACGCTTATATTATTCCCTTGAAAAGTGTATATTTAACTTTTATAGAATATATTTACCTATATCATTGATATTTGGTAAGAGAAATTTTTGTGGATTTTAAAATGTTTTATTAAAATTTCAATGGTGTTAACATAATATTATTGAAAATCATTAAAATGGTAAACCACTTGAGCAAGTTTGTTTAACCAAATCGAATATTTTATTTTATTAAATGATTTTCAACGCTTAGCTAAATGGACTTAAAGCTTAACTTAACTATTTCTATTATATTTGATATGAATTTTTGTTTTAGCATCGATAAAAATGTCACCATGTCCATCGAATACAATGAAAAATCGTAATCAGTATCTAATCACAATGTCACTGTATATTAACGCACACCCAATAACTCGATTCAACTGCCTTTTGTTTTCAAGTTATAAGCCATAATGGTCTGGGCTTACCCAAAGTAAACCTTTTGTTTCAAACGCCAACGCCATTCTTAACTGGTCATTACTTTCCCAACTATGTCGGTATAATTGAGAGATGTTCAATTTATACTTACCATGATATTGTCACGGTGATTTTTGATGTATAGAAAACTTTAAGATAAATCAGCAAAATGATAGATCACATGAGAAGGTTATAATGACAGGCTGTCATGTCAATAATTGTATATGGACAAGGTGTGGTCATTGTTTAAAGTTATTTTCATATTAAAATAGTTTCGTGAGGCCTGAGGCCTGTGAAGTTATGCTAAATTATTTGTCTTTATAGACCTTTTTTTTATAATTTTGCGTTGGTAAAGATATGATTGATTTGACACGAAGAAGAGTCTTAGAGTCAATTAGTATAATTATCTATAGTCTTTGGGCCTTACTAATAATCAAATTTAGTGTTCAGCTTAAAGGAAAATCTCCCGATTTTAGAAAATCCGCATACCAATAACGAATTTAATCTCCAGTTTAGTCGTTAGCAATATGTCAAAATTTAATACATGGAAATCCATGTTTAAAGTCGAACACTAAATAAAAAGTGTTGCCCTAGTGCTGTTTTATGGTATTTAAATTTGTATTTAATACTTAAATCTATTCCCAAGTTATCAGGTCGATTTCAACAGGTATTTTCATGGGTTGGTTTCCATCTTCAGATCCTTGTTTTACAGTGAAAAAGAAGAACTTTATTTGGAACTACTTTTTTTATTGTTTATATGTTTATGTATTGCAACAGGAGCAGATTATTGATTTGTTTCATGAATATTTAGTACGTCTGGATTTACGTTGAATGCGCATAATTTTTTGATTCCGTTGTATAAATTTGCATACCAAATTACGTTCATCTAAAAAGTCATTTTTTGTGTTGAACGGGAAACGATTTATTTTGAGTTTTCAGAATTTTGTTCATAGTTTTTTATTTATTTAACATTATATAAGTCAATCAAATCCATTTGAATATTTTTAAAGTATATTTATACTTCCAAAAACGTCTTGTCAAAAATATAATGAGACAAACTTCAAAATGATTGTCAATCATGTAGTTTTTCTTTGGTCACTCTTAGCTGTCCTTTTTAACTCCCTCCTTTTTACCTCCCTCTTCGTTCATTACAGTCATGTTTTAGGGGTGGTTTTTTACTTCCCGCTTTCATTAAGGAGTGTCAGAGAGCACACCTATACACGTAAGCATGCGTAGTCATTCTTCAAACTAGTTGTCAGAGAAATTAATGTTTGAAAAACGTTTCTCATAAAATAGTGTCATTTGGTAAAGTATGTATGAATTCAGAAAGTCAGTCGTTTCATATTTTATTGGAATTAAAATGGATTAAATTGCTGAAAAAACCAATGGAAACAACAGCACTCTGTTCCCTAAAAATATATCTACTAAATTGGCATTAACAGAAATATGACTGTTAAAATCCCAACAGAGAATAATTTTTATCCGTAGCAATTTCATACTGATATGTACATATGTCATAAAACTATTAAGTTTACTCAAAATATGCATGTTCTTGCATTATGTTTATCAACTATGTACATAAAATAAAATTAAAATCGTCCAAACCCTTTGAACAAATTACATACTATAGTACTGAAAAAGTTACTGTTAAAAAAGAATAAGGCAATACTTATCTTCACTCTTTGAACAATAAAAAAAAAATGAAATTCATCTGTCATTTTGCTGAGCTAAGGAAAGTATATTGAGATTTCAAATCGTTAAACGAGTCAAAAAACCTAATTAAACTTAATTAAAAAGTGTAATTTAATTAGTGTAATGAACACATGCAATACTTTACTAAACAAAATATAAAAAAACACGCGGTGGTACGTTGAATCCGGTAAAAACGCCTATAATCAAGAGTGTACAAATATTTTATTTCAAAAGTGCGTTTTGTTTGATATTTCTTCATGAAGCTATGTGAAGTGATGTTTTTTAGGTTATTAAACTATCGTAGAATACTTTTCAATTGATAAATCATGATATTTTGCTTTAATAAATCTAATTTGTTGTAAATAAAAATATACTTCAATCAAGTGATTTAATTTGAGATTCATCTGTCAAATGAGAAATTCTCAGGGACGGCCTCATTTTTGTTGGTGATGGCAAGGCGCTCCAATCCATTAAGTGTCTGAAGTGCAGAGTTATTTTCAACGCTTTGAATGATATATTCTCAAAGGTCTTTTTGTTGGCCCTAACTATCATCTCAGTTTTGTATTTTCGGGAAGAAGAAGAAGAATTTTAAAAGTATTCTAAGATTATGTATTTCTAAAGAACTCCCCATCACATAACTTTATGTAGAATGAGACAAAACTTACTGTGAAATGAAAAATTTGTTCACTCCGTATAATAGGTGTTCTTACATTATTTAAGTCCGCATGTTGTCTTATACATATATATTATTTAAATAAGTATTGCAGGTATTCACTTATTTACTTTTGTTTCACTTTTTTATTTAGTTTGATTAGCTTTTTTTACGTTTTTAACGTTTTAAAATCTCTATACACTTTCGTATAGCTCGGCAAAAATGACACAAGCACCTCAATGATTTTTTTCTTATTTTTTAGATCTTGCTTTCCTTGGGCGCCCCAGAATTCAACCGTGTAACTGCACACCGCGCCGCCGACCCTGTGTCAATGCATTTGTGTGTGTGTATTTCTTCTTCTATGTTTTTACTTGTGTTATTGTAGTGTGCGGTTTTGTTTGATAGAATTTGATGCATATTGTAGTAGATTCAAGGAAAGTCTGAGGATTTTGTTAGCAAAAGGTTGAAATTCTTTATTGGTAGCATTCCGTTTAAGCTCCACATTTTATTTTAACCTCGCAGTTAGCTAATAGTCGACATTAGTGTTTGATTATTAGTAAGGCCCTTTATCTTTTTGTATCCGGAATAACTCAACCATATATTTATTTGCGTGAGTGTTCAGGAAAAAACCACGCAGCAGTTAAACATTCCAAAAGTTTACTTATTATTTTTGTTTGTATAGAAAATAGATAGGTGGCGTATGAGGGATCTTTTAATGTTAATATATTGAGAGCTAAGGAGCAATTTTGCAACAACCCTTAAATCGGATTTTGGGAAACTCAATCGTTATCCCTATCATTTGCCTTTGTAGTTGGTATTTATACTTTCACAAACTAGGTTTTTTGCTGACTGGTTCAAGAATGAATATCTGAAAAGTTGATCTAACTATTAATTTCCTTCAATAATCATTTTAGCCATCAGGAACTCAGACTAGTGTCCATATGATGCTAAAATAAAAGTTTTCAACATCAACTAATGACTTCTGGACACATTTTGAGAGCTATGTCAAATGAATCATTGGCTCTTCTATAGCTTGCATCACTATCTGGGAAGAAAGGATTTACTGCTTCTAGCTTTGATTTGATTTGTGGGCTTTGCGAAATTCACTAATTTCTAAGGAAACGCTATCTAAGGTTCGGTTAGGTAGAAGGGCTGACAGTTGATCTTGTTACCTTCACACTAAGATCTATTTAGAATGTAGATCCGATGTGATAACCTAGGAAGTTGTATCCCATTTAATGTAAGAACCTATGTGTTTTGTTGGCAGCCAAGCCATTTAGAGGCGTTGACAAAGTTCAGAAGGCTATTAGCCGAACTTCTAGAAAGTTCCTCGAAGACGACGAAGAAATGATTCCCTAGGTATTTCTTTCTTAAATGACAGAGTGCTGGATCGTGGCAAAAGAAGAGTAAAGTGTCCGCATGAGCTTCTTCATTGCTGCACCCTCTACAAAGGTCATCAGAACTGAGCCTCATTTTATTTTTGTGCTATCATAGTAGGCTGTGTCCGGTGATTACAAGAGAACGAAAATATTACTTGTTTATTATAATTTTGTCTGTCTTCTGCTGAAATGTGGTCATAATTTTCTAGTTATGCCGCATATGCTTTAAGCAGGTTCTATTAATCATTGTTTTTTTTTCAAATATTTTGTTACCTACATCTTGTTTGATGCTACAGGTTGGTACTTTAATGTATCGTTCGGCCATTATTGCCATAACCTATCAGCTCTTTCATTTCCCTGTACACCACTGTGACCAGAAGAATCAAATGCTATGCTGCATGCCAAAAACCTTAAGCTCTTCGCCACAGCAAGTAACAAGCTTCGGATGTATCTCAGTGGAAAAAATTGCTTTTTTTGCTTCTTTTCCCTGTACATCACTGTTACCAGCAGAGAGCTGCATGCTAAGAACCCAAAGCTCTTCACGACAGCAAATTACAAGCTTCGAATTATCTCAGTGGCAGATATAGCCTTTATTGCTGCTTGGCTATATCAATAAAAAAGGTGATATTAACTCGTAGTATCGCCATCATTGATATTTGAGTAGGTGCTTTTGGTAGTACCGGCTTGATGGTTAGTGCGTAGGACTATCATGCCGGAGGTGTGAGTTCGATCCCCAGCCGTGTCACCTAAAAACAGAAATGTTTTATCCGAGGTACTGCCTGTTGCGAGGAACTGACAAATCCTCCAAGAGTATACTTGTCATGAATAAGTGCTGCTCATTAAGCCGTTCGGACTTGGCACAAAACTGTAGGTCCCCTTCATTCCTGCCAACAACACGTACACAGGTATGGTTGAGAGTTGTTAGTCACTAGGCCCTGGTTTTCCACGAGCTGTTGCTCCACCCAATTTATTTTTTATTTTTGTTACTGCCAAGACCTCAGCTGGGAAGACGCTGCAAAAGTCCGGATGTCGGAAACGTCTGTGAAATAAGCAGGGCAACTTTCACCGTAAATGGGACCTAGACAGGAATTTGAAGTTTTTCTTGCATTTTTTTGTGCATTTCTATTCCCGATTTTGCAGTTCGCCAAATAAGGGTATAATTGAGTGACCTGCTCACTTCACAGTGAAGTTAGTAGTTCACGTGGTGTATCTCAGGAACCAAGCGTGCTAGGAACTTGTAGTAAAGCTCCAAATTGGGAGTTTTTTTTTGCATTTCAACAATAAGCTAGGTTCAAAATTTGAGGTCCTCAATTGAAGAATTTCCCAAAATTGACTTCAATATGTAGTAAGTATAGGTCACATCTTGTATCTCAGGAACCAAGCATGCTAGAAACATGCAACACTGTGAAGTTAGCAGGTCACTCAATTACACCTTTATTTGGCAAACTACAAAATCGGGAATAGAAATGCAAAAAAAAAATGAAAAAAAAATCCAAATTCCTGTCAAGGTCCTATTTGCGTGGGTGAAAGTTGACCTGCTAACTTCACAGACGTATGTCCGAGGAGCTAGATAGTCCCAGAGTTGCCGAGAAAATTCCTGCACCAACCCCAGTGTGTGTCCATCTTAGAACCATCAGTGAAGACATTAATTATCATCGATTCATTACTGAAAGGTTGGTTGTTTCACCACTCCTATCTATTAAGAAAAGAGGTAGTGAAGGGTCTTTGGAAGTTTAAATGGGGTATGTAGTCTGCGTGCAAACATTAATTCCCATATACCTCTGAAGCATCTGGACTGGAGTATATCTCGTTGTGCTTTCTTTCCACAAGACACTGTTTGCTGCTGAGTCTTGCACAAATATATAAGGAGGTCTCTATAGTTGAGTATCACTTCCAGTCCCGCTGTAAGGGTTGTTTTTAATGCCCCCATCAATATAAATCTCTGAGCTTTTGTCAAGGTTTTCAGGCTTGTTGCTTTCTCAGTCGCGTTCCACTAAACTAAATTACCATATAGGCTAGTATCGGTCTAAATATTACCATATATACAAATGCTGTCTTAAATATTATGAATTTGAGAGAACATACAAATATGAAAATACCTAGTCATCGCAGAAAGTTCCATCCAACACCTCTAAATGATTCGAAGATTTTTTCCACGAGAAAAATGCAACCAGTTTTTGAAAAAAAAAAATATATATATATTTGCAGAAATAACTGAATCTTTGAAGCCTTAAAATTGTCTCTTTCATCTGATGCTCCCTCTCTTTTCAATTCAACACATAATTTGAAATGCAACATAAATATCATAAGTTCATGTCAAAGATCTGTTCGTATATATCTAATTCTATCAAAAATTGAAACCCATGAAATTGAAACTTTTTTAAATATCTCTTCCATATAGATAGATAGTGATACTCTCTTCATATACAATTTCGCCCGAGAGCTATTTGCAATCAAATAGAAGATGCGGTAGCAAGTAGCAAGTGTAATAAAATACCAACTTACAGCATCATTATAAAACTTTATGATCGTAACACTTTTACGGTAGGAAGGTTATATATGTATGTACATAGGAATGCTAGAAGCTATTACTCATATCTGTTGTCGTGGTATACCCCAATTCCACTACCTTGCAGCTAAATTAACAGTGTTAAGTTGTACTTTTAGAGCTTCGTTTTTGATTATTTTTCTGTTGGTTTTGTTTGGTAAGGAAATTAGAGACGCGATTGTGGTTTACGACTGTAATTAAATATCTTGCGTTAGAAAAAAAATTCTCCATCTATACAATTAAGGTGCTCCCATAATAATGAATTTATAATTACAAATACTTTTCGAGTGGGTTTTGATGACTTTACCTACATTATGTTGAGAAGTTGGGAAATTGAGGTTTGTATAATGCATTATATTGGAATTGAGTCAAGTGATTGTAATGGTGGTAGCTTAAGGTGAATATGTCAAATTAAAGTGAGAAAGGAGAATAGGACAAAACGGTCTACAAGACCAATAACGACGAGACATATGTCGTCGGAAAGGTATTTTTATGTACTACAATAGTTACTATGGGGGCTTACTTCAAATCACTGTGTGAAAAAAGTTATTCGCTAAATAGGATTGTGCTCTGGTGCATTTTAGTATGAATAAAATATATTTAGTATGGGGAAAATTTATGAAAACTGGTGTAACAAAAAACGACAATATATATGTCATTGGAAAGGTATTTCCATTACCTACAATATCTTTCATATTAGTTCAGTTCAAATTACTGTGTGAAAAAAGTTATTCGTAAACTAATGAAATATTGTGGTTCATTTTAGTGTGAAAAAAATGTTTTTTTTTAGTATGGGCAAAAAGTGTGATGGCAAGTTCAACCAATAACAACAGGACATATGTCGTTGGAAAGGAAATTTTATGTACTACAATAGTCAATACGGCAGCTTAACTCAAATCACTGTGTGAAAAAAGTTATTCGCTAATTGCTACTCATGCTCCATACATTTTATCTGTGCTAAAATTCCCTAAAACAGCGAATAACTATTTCCACACAGTGATTTTAAATAAGTTGTTATGGTAACTATTATTGTTCATAAAAATACCTTTTCAACGACATGCATCTTATTAGTACTGGTAAGACCAGTTTGTATACATTTTGTCCACACTTAATGGTACCAAAACCAAACGTTGTTTAACGAATAACTTATTTCTCACAGTGATTTGAAATGAGCCACCATAGTGACTATTGTAGCGCATAAAAATACCTTTCCAACGACATACGTCTCGTTGTTATTGGTTCCTAGACCACCTTCCATACATTTTTGCCGATTGTCCTTTAAGAAAAATATGTTTTTACCACGAACAACTGAAACAAAACGAGTTCAGCGGAAACAATTTACACCATGGCATGGCAATGGAAAAAAAAACATAACATCTTTTCCTCCAGAACGGGTTGAATAAAATTTCTTGAGTTTTCTGTATCACCTGGCCCTAACTCCTGAAGTTGCTCCACTCGAAAATATTCCAACTCTACTAAGGCTAGTAACACTCTTGCACTCTGTCGCAGCGACTTTAAAAAGTAATCGCAGTTTAGTAGTATTTTTTGGTGTCATAATAGCGTTGTAGCCATTTGAAATGAGGCAAAAGGAGCGGGTGTAGGTAGGGGATCGACAGGTACTGTCTGGAAGTGGAGTAAGGAAGGGACGGAATATCCGCTGCGTGAGCCGTGGCATGCTTGCGTCGTGCGGCTAAGCTCGTCGGAATAGGGGGGGTCTTGCCCACGCAGACAGATCTCACCTCTTTCAAAAACATAAAAAAACATGCCAAAGAACAACAATCCGCTACCACCACTTCGTTTACCACACCTCGGGGCGCTGTAGATGACGCCACAGCTCGCCTCTGTACCCTCCCATTCACATTCAAACTCATGTGTTTTCCTTGTGGCTGATAAATCGTGTGACAGAAAATCGCAAGTGTGTTCCTAACCTAAAATGGAGAAAAACGACAAGCTACGTTGGGCTTTCGGTCATTCTAGTACCGATGACAGATTTTGTCTGTATTGACAAACATATTTATGTCTATCAATTTAAAGCTGTTCCACATGCAGCTATATCTAGACAATGGAATGAACCGTCTATCGTATCTACGTTAATGTGTACTGCATGTCACATCCAGGGCTGTTTTCAAAAACGTCAAATCAACGTCAATTTAAACGTCAAATGATCATAATTTTTCAACTTGGATAGTGCTATCGTCAAAAATGAAATCTACTTTCATGCACAAAATCTGACTGATCAACATAAAGTCTTTTTTTTGCGAATGAATTTATGTATATGACTTTTGGAAACTACGATCATTAGTTGCGACTTAGTTCCGAATTAAGTACCTTTCACATGAGCTGCGAACTACGAATGCGAATAAATTTGTATAGGCAATTCCAAGCGCAAATATCAACAAATTCATGTTTTAACTCTTCCATAAAGTGAATAAACGATCTTATCTACAATTTCAAAAAGAAAACATGAACCAAAATTGGTTTAAATTGTTAATTTTAGCATTTTTGTATTTTCAACTGTGAACTGTAAAACACTTATTCGCAATCCACAACATCAGGACGCATTACACAAATCTGCGAATGAAAAATTCGCTCGAATTTAACCTCAATTTTTGTTAGCACCCATCTTAATATCCCTGATCACGCGTAAAGAAATTCAAGCATATTATGCTATTTGTTAGGGTGAGCGGGGTCACTTGCAGAAGAGGGAGGGGGAAAAAATATTCAAAATATTTGAAAATATTCGTTGTAGAAAATTGACGTTTCTTTTACGTTTCTTCTCCTATCCAATCCAACCAATCGAATCTTGTCTTTCATTATCAAATAACGAAAAACACAATGAGGAAAACAATCTGCAGAATAATTTTCTTCACATCTGAACACCTTCGTTCTTCACGTGTTCGCGTTTGTCGGCGACCACTCATGTGAAAGAAAGTCAAAGCTCGTGACCATTAGCAATTCGCAGTTCGCTATTCGCATCTCATATGAAAGGCACTTTAGTTACGAAAAAAAAATGTATTGCTTTTATGGCTTGCGAGCAAATAGGTATCCTGCTTACTTCATATGAACTTAGCATTTCACCTCTCTCAAACGTTAAAGTTAAACGAAAAGAAAAAAAAAATGTTTGTTGAGATCTAATTGATTGCGAATTAGTTACGCAAAAATCTAATTACCTAATTGTGTTTTTAGTTTGCGAAATAATGGTTGTTCTGCTAACTTTAAATATACTATTTTCAATAAAAAAAAGCTATGCTAAGAAAAGTTTGAGTGCAATACTTAATTGAAAAAATTTTGCAAAAATTAAGACAGCATACTTATTACTGAATAAAATAATCATGAATGAATGTTGTCTGCCGTTTTAGCTTTATTTTTGAGTTCAAGAGATATCCCGCTCAAGCGCCATTCTCTTTTGGTCTTAACACGTTTGTATTGTGGTTTTCTAAAAAAAACACTATTTATGTATAGTTACAACAATCATTTTATTTTTTGTACGTTGTTGTACTTTAATAGTGCTATGATTTCATGCGATGAAAGTATGTCACAAATTTATTTGTCAGTACCGCGGTAGTATTTTTAAAGCATGCTATAACATGTTTTTGATTATAGTTATCAGAATTTTGTATTCTATTTAACGGCATACATTAAAATTGTCCTGGAAATGATTTTTCTCAAAAGCATAAAGAAGTGAGGTCACATAAATAGTCTAAATGTCAGTACCGTGGATGTCAGTACCGTGGCATTTAAATACTTATTGACCTTTAATTAAATATAATTAAATAATTTCTTGCAATAATATTTTTTTCTACCAATTTTCCCTATAAGAACGGTAGCAATACCTCAGGCGAGCCAAACAAAAATTATTCCGTCCAATAAAAACTAAGTAATAACCCAGCACTATGAAAAGGGTTGCCGTTCAGGGGAACAGACTTCAAAAACGAAAAAGAGATAATTTTAAGGAAAAAAAGGGAAGTAGAAATGTCAAGGGGTCAAAATGTATTAGACAATCAAGAATCTCAACAAAAATATGGTCAAAAAGAGGGAGAACAAATTAAAAATAAAAAAAAGAAAAAGAGTGTCATTATCGTCTATTCCAGTCCTAGTATACATTTCACTATATTTTTTGTTCTTTTAAAGTTGTAGCAAAACGCTTTTACTGATTTGATACTCTGACTAAATGAAGCCACTAAAACAAAACAAAAAATTGTTTCCAAGAAGTTTTAATTTTTGAAAAATTTCTAAAAAAGAATCACAGTTGGCAGAGAATCAACCAAATAAACTATTACAAAAAAAATTGTGTGTTGACAGTAATTGGTTGCGCATTAGTTATACAAAAATAAAATGTACCAATTACGTTTTTGATTTGCGAAAAAATGGGTGTCCTGCTAAGTTTATATGAAGTCAGAGGCACAACCATTTTTTCGCAAACCAAAAGACTCATTAATTTTGTTTGCGTAACTAATTCGCAGTTCATCAACAAACAAATATTTTCAAATCGCTTATCTTCATTTTTGGAAAAGTTGTTTTGCTACGTTCATTATAAAGTTAGCAGGACACCCATATTTTCGCAAACCAAAAACACAATTAATTTGATTTTTGCGTAACTAATTCGCAATTAATTAGATTTCAACAACCATTTTTAGTTTTTTCCTTTAACTTTATTTTTGAGAAAGGTGACGCTGATAAAAGAAAATGAGGAAAATTTCTTTCTGTTCATATAAAGTTATCCAGGATACCTATTTTTTCGTTAAACATATAAGCAATTTGCAATTAAGTCGCAGCTAATGATAGGATACTTTTTTATCGCAATTTCCAAGAGTGTCCTGCTAATTTCGTATACTTAGGTTATGCATTTGACGTCAGCGAACACGCTCTTTGGCTTTGCAATATTTTTATCGTCAAATCAATTTTTTTACTGCAGAGTACCACCGCAAATATTTTAATCGAACATTATGACTTTAGCAAACTCGTTATCAAAAATACTGCTTTTGCAGATTGCGTGATAAGGGTAATCAGTTCATGGGCTACCTGACACAAGATTATTCGTCGAATACCTGCTGGTATTGTTTTCCTAAGAGACCTCTAACTGACTGACCAGGTTGACAGTGAACTTTACCACCATTTCGGAGCCACATAAAAGAAAAGAGGGAGTAGTAGATATAAAAAAGAAAACAAATGAACTAATGAAACTGGTTGTAGTGAGATTTACCGCAACTATTCAAAGCTTAAAGCCTAGTACGCTGCTAAAACTTAATGAAATATTTAGATGTTCTTCGACAAGACAATAAATGTTAACAAAAACACAGCAGAAAAATATTCATATATGTACCTACATAAATGTATACTGCCGTCATAACGAAAAAAGGCGTATATCTATTTTAGTAGATTTAAGATAAATGCATTCTAATGATTTTGCTGCTCTCACCCTTAAATTAAATAATTTTGGAGAATACAAGCAGTCATGTTTTATTATGAAAAAACAACAAAAATTAGCACGAACAAAGTGTAATTTTTCAACACATAAGAAATAGTAAGGACTTCTCCCAATAATCTTCCACATCAACATCAACATCACCATCGTGTCCTGTAACCCCGACTGGGGCATATAACGTCAACAAAACGTCTCCATCCTTCACGGTCTGCTGCAAGGTACTTCAGCTGTGGCCACGTCTTTCTCTGGGATTCTGCTTCCGCTAAGACAGTTGAATATCATGTTGTTCTTGGTCTTCCAACCCGCCGTGCACCCTAAGGATTCCATTCAAAGGACTGCTTTGCCATTTCATCGTTTGGTTTCCTCAGTGTTTGATCAATCCAACGCCATTTACGCTTTCTTATGTCAACATCCAGCTGCTCTTGACTTGTCCTGTGCCACAATTCCTCATTGGATATTATTTGTGGAAAGCGAATCTTTAGGATGTGGCGAAGACAGCGATTCACAAAAGCCTGCAATTTCTTCAAAATGGTAGATGTGACTTTCCAGGTTTCACAAGCATATAACAGCACGGATTTGACATTGGATTCGAAGACTGGATTTCCAAATTGGGGACAGAGTACCGAAGGCAGCACGAGCTATATTTATTCTACTTTTAACGTCCAGATCCGTATCACCGTTTGCAGAAACAATACTGCCAAGGTAGTTGAACTGTTCCACTCCTTCAACTGGCGTCTCCTGTAGAACAATACGCTGCTGCGTGGAGTGGCCTGGGAGCATTATTTTTGTCTTTTTGCTATTTATTCTTAGACCACTAGACTCTCCCATCACTTACAGTGTTTGACATATCCCGTTCTTCCACAATAATCAGTAATTTTGCTCGTTTAAAAGCGTTCCTACTGCAAAAGTAGAACTACATATATGTACATGTTTAAGGCTTTGAGCTGTTGCGACTAATTTCACTGCAACAAATTCAAGGCTTAAACGTGGAAAAGTGTGCAAAAAATATTAAATATCCACTGACAGTAAAACGCTTTTTTTAAAAAATCAGACTTCAGGTGGATGGCCTTAAACATTATTTAATAATTCTCCTCTTAAAATTTATAAGTTTCAACATGTTTAAGAACACGTTCTTATAGGTATTCACTACAACCACCACGGTTTCTAAACAAAAAGCAAAGGCGTAAGCATCAGGACTTTGATTAGGTGGGGCAAACTCCTTCAACAAAATAGTTTTGGTTAACAGAAATCATGCTTTAAAATTATTTCAAAGAAGACAAATTGCTTAATGCATTAAAAATATTCTGATTAGGCGGAGCAAGCACCCCTACCTGCCCCCTTCCGTTCGCCCTTGCGTTTGCTCTTTACGAAAAGCATATTTTAACCTCTGGTCATACCAAAAAGAACCTTCTGAATGAAAAATTTTACTAACAACGCTTACATACAATTAAATAAACATTTCCCATTGCAATTGACAAATTACTTAGCTACGTTATAAATACTGTTTTCCTTTGACAGTTTTTAAACAAAACAGCAGTCCCCATTAATGAGTGGTGCTCTTTTTTTTTCCTTTTCCAAAGACCGCAACAATTTTCTGCCACATCATTCGAAAGAAAAAGATCAAACACACAAAAACAACAAATCGGTTATCCTTTTATACGGGCGGAGTACTAGAAATGATATCGTGAAGTTTCCAACTCCATGCCACAAAATATTTAAAAAAAAAACTAAATAACCACATAAAAATGTAAATTATACGAAACAAAAAAAAATACTTCGAACCAACATTTACACTGCAGAAACTTTGGCCCAGAAATAGCCTCAATTCAAACGTTGATACTTATATTTGCCATATCAACCCTATACACTTAACGATACCTATAACCTATAACCTTTCTGTATAACCCGGTTTGCCAAAGGCAGACAGCAATGGTGGCACTACTAGCACAGTACATATTTGCAACATACTGTCCTGAAGTAATTTCACATCCACAAATAGCATCACAAGTATTATTATATTGCTAACATGAACCTGAGCCAGAGCCGAAGCCGAAGCCAAAGCCAAAGCCGAAGCAGGAACCCGCAAAAACTGGAAGCACAAAAACCCCAAACATATCCCGTCTCGTGTCAGCTTACGTGTCCGTGCAAAAATAATTGCCATTTGCCAACCCAACAACATCGTATCGCGTGACATTCGCAATTATATCTGCATTAAAATTTATTTATCAATTCGTAAATAAACAGCGGTTTTATTACCTCACCCTAGTTTGGCTTAGATATGTTATACATATATGTAGGTATATTAGATAGCAGCGCAGTCTGGCAAGTGGCAGTGGTTTTTTTTTTTTTAGGGTGGACTTAGCTTTTGGCAGGATGGGGTGTATTGTTTACATTTATCGAAATCGAGTCAAAGCTAAAGGATTAGAAGCTGATATACATATACCTAAACATAATCAGGACCGTATTTGAGAATATGAGAATTATGACAAAAGAAGGGCCTCATGGAGTTGCATACTAAATAGCGCCATTATTACAGGCATACTTCGATTTTTTGTTATAAAATTGTTATAGATTCACCTTGCAGGGATCCCACAAAAACAGAAGGTTAATTTAAAAAATTTTAAAAATTACTCTAACAATTTTCTAAAACTTCGTCTTATTTAATTTTCAAGTACAGTTGTAGTAGAACTATCTACCAATGGCCTTGTGGCTAAAAATTTAATAACTGAGTTGAAGTTTTTTAATTACTAATTATGGCAATCTTCTTTATTTCTTAAGGCTTTACCAATTTGGTTGAAATCTAAAAAAGGTATTCAACGTCTAATCATCAGCCTTAAATAACTTTTTTTCCAAAAGGATATTACCTAATATTCTTAAGTAATAAAATAGAAATCCTATTTTCTGGTTTTCGTACAGTTAGTTATTCACTTTTATTATGATTGATCAGTTGATGATTGATAAATATTAAATTTTGATACTTAACAACAAGATTGATAAATGTGTTGATCATTGAAAATTATGTAGACCATCGGGAAGTGCAACGATATTATTATAATTTTCAAGTAACAGTTTGGAAGTTTTTTAACAATTGACTTTTCAATGTTTATCAATCATCAAATTGATAATTGACAATCATAAAGAGGGAGTATTTCAATCTTTTCAAAAAATTACTTTTAAACTTTTTGACACTTTTTCAAATTATCTCTATAACTTCAACATTGATTCATTTAAAAAAATTGACTTCCAGAACACCCTGTTAAATCATGCGCAATGTGCAACATCCCTGTTTCTATACCAGCATCTGTTTTCAATTTTTGGGCTCTTTAAACACAGGAAAAAGAATAAATACACAATAATCCTTCATGGTGGGGGCCTTGCAAGTTATTAATACTCTACTGAGTAGCTTAATATTGTAGGCGGGGGTGTGCTGGTGGTCGGTGGTCAAATCAAAACAATAGATTAGATTTAAACTAAGTATATAACAGTGCATAGGTATCTACTCATAAAATAAATGTACATACTTAATACAAAATAGACCGGTTGTTGACATTAGTTTGTGATTTCGATTTGAAAGGACTCTTTTAGTTTAATTGTAAGGGTCAGAAAAAGGGTTGCCAGGCATACTGGTTTAGCCAGGGACTGTCAATATTTTTCTTACTAAGGTCCTCAAACCAGTTGCGTCCATGAGGTTCACCTTGTTAGGCTGCTATCCTCCACTACTCTTGCGAGGCAACGTTTATGATTTTTTGAGATGTTTTCTGCTCACCTCAAAGCCCAAGTCGGTTCAAAAAATTAGGGGCTGGAACGCGTGATGGGAAAAATGACTTAACGAAAATGGTGACTTGCTTATCGATTTTTATAACGTAAATCGTCTTGTGATAGGTGGGACTGTATTTAAGCATAAGACGTGCAACAAAATTACTTGGGTGCATCCGGATGGTCAAACCGAAAACCAAATTGATCATATCATGATTCAGCAGCGATAGAGGATGTAAATGTGTGATGTCCGGAGTATAAGAAATGTCGATGTGGGAAGCGACCAGCATTTGGTTCTGATGAGTCTCAAACTATGAACCGCTGCCGTACAAAAACCAGCGCAGGATGCAGCAAGATGCTCAAAATATTCATTACTAATGCTTTAAATGACCCCAACATTATGTCGAAACTATGTCACCAGTCACCACCCTTAACGACAGAGCCTCGTCATTAAACGGAATCTAGCATTCAACAATTGATGAGATGTGGGGTGAATTCAAAAGTGTTTTTATGGAGGCTCGATCCGAAACTGTACCCAAGCGAACGAGACGTAGAGACACCTGGGATAAGATCGAACTTCGCAAATCGTTGAAAATCCAAATAAATGCTGAAGAAGATGTTGAACGAAAGGCTGAATTGCGAAGAGAGTACCGCATTGCACATAAGATGGTCTATCGCTGTGTGAGACACGACAAGAGGGTGAGGTGAGATGGACTCGCAGCTAATGCGGAAAACGCAGCAAGAAGAGGAGATATCTGGGAATTGTACCAAATAGCCAAAGATGTGATCGGGAAAAAAAGCAACACCAATCATCCTGTAATGGATGTGGATGGCACACTTTTGGTATCAATTGAGGATCAGCTACTCACATGGAAGGACCATTTTTGTGCCCTGCTAATTGAGAAGAGTGCTGAAGTGCCCCAACTAAACGAGATTCGCAGGTCCTATAGGGGTATTGACATCAAATCCCCGTCAGAATCAGAAATCCAAACATCAATAAATCTCCTCAAAAACAACAAGGCAGTTGGACTTGACGGAATACCAGCTGAATTTCTGAAAGCCGATACCATAAAACCGGCTAGTATTTTACATCCGTTGATACAAAGCATTTGGGAAAACGAAAGGTATTCCAAGGACTGGATGGATGGGTGTGATTGTTAAGCTGCCAAAGAAAAGTGACCTTAAGAACTGCAACAATTGGCGTGTTATCACAGTTTTGTCCGTTTTCCCCAAAACTAATGGCAACCATCATTCTCGACCGAATAAAGGATAGAACCGAGTCTACACTCAAAAGGCATCAAGATGGCTTTCGCAGTGGTCGATCGTGTGTCGACCATCAACACCCTGGCGTATCTTCCTTGAACAGTCGATGGAATTTCAATCAACGCTTAACCTCATGTTCGTGGATTTTGAGAAGGCCTTTCTTTGATCGAGTTAACCGAGTATGTTTATGGAGATCGTTGCTTGGTAGAGGAACTCCGCCAAAAATTGTTGTCATTATTAAAGAGTCCAACAACAACGCAAGGTGTTTTGTTTTACACAATGGGCCACTATCTGACTCTTTCGTAGTGCAACAGGGTGTGAGACAATGGGATATTCTATCGCCAATTCTCTTTCCGCTGTATGATGGACGACGACGTATTGACGGCCAATAATGGTACAGCTGAGCGACAGGGCATTCAATGGAGACCGTTCGAAAGGCTCAGTCATTTAGACTATGCTGATGACATTTATTTCTACCTGCAAATAACATCAGTGGGCTGCCAAATACTGCAAGTGAAGGGAGAGTGAAGTGGTCTAAGAATAAGCAACAAAATAATGCTCACAGGCTATTCCACACAGCAGCGTATTATTCTACAAGAGACGCCAATGGGAGAAAATGAACAGTATAAATACCTTGGCAGTATTGTTTCTGCAAACGGACGTTAAAAGTAGAATAAATAAAGCTCGTGCTGCCTTCAGTACTATGTCCCCAATTTGCAAATCCAGTCAAATCTCCTTACACACTTAGTTGAGATTCTTCGAATCCAATGTCAAATCCGTGCTGTTATATGCTTGTGAAACCTGGATAGTCACGTTTACCATTTCGATGAAATTGCAGGGAGCGCTACGATATCCCGCAAACCAAAATCTTGAATAACAAAATCTCGCATATTTTTTTAAATCTTGTTTTTCATAATCTCGCAATAAAAAAATCTCGCTTTTTACAATCTCGCATTTACATCTCGAACCCAAAAATCCCGCAATTTTCAACCAAAATCTCGCAATTTAAAATCTCGCAATTTAAAATCACGCAAATCAAAATCTCGCAACTTAAAATTTCACAGCAACGAATCATCGAATCGAATCGAACATACCTACCCAAGAGCACTTTGCATAATTTTCTTTCCAACTAATAACTATACCCGTCAACAAAAAATTTGTACATCCTTTATTAATGCTAAAAACCATTTTGGTTGCCTTTTCCGCGTTTATAATGGAACTAAAAGTATCTTCTAGTTCAAGGTCAAATACGATTAATGCAATTTGCACATGACACTTTACAACTGGATATACCATCTTCATGTTCTCTCTTTTTCTTATTCTTTTGACAACAATAATATTGAAAAATCATTAGCTCAAATTAATAATAACAGTGTGGTCTAAAAGTACTCAGACACTGGATTATATATTTTGCAGTAGGTAGGATATGTCGCACAATTGAATTGTATTGCAACAAATACATTTTTATATCAAAATCTCGCAAATAAAAATCTCGCGCGAGATTTCAATTTGCGAGATTTTGATTAAAAAAATGTATTTGTTGCAATTCAATTTTGCGAGATTTTAGTTTGCGGGATTTCGTTATTGCGAGATTATGAAAAGCGGGATTTTGTAACTGCGGGATTATGAAATGCGAGATTTTGTAATTGCGAGATTTAGTTATGCGAGATTTCGAATCCGAGATTTTGATTTGGGAGATTTCGTAGCCAACCCGAAATTGCAGGCTTTTGTGAATCGCTGTCTTCGCCACATCCTTAAGATTCGCTGGCCACAAATAATATCAAACAAGGAATTGTGGCGCAGGACAAGTCAAGAGAGGCTGGCTATCAACATAAGGAAGCGTAAATGGCGTTGGATTAATCACCACACTGAGAAAACCAAACGATGAAATTGCAAAGCAGTCTTTGAATGGGATCCTCAGGGTGCACGGCGGGTTGGAAGACCAAGAACAACATGGAAATCAACTGTCTTATCGGAAGCAGAATCCCAGAGATATAGACATGGCCACAGTTAAAATACCTTGCAGCAGACCGTGAACCCCAGCCGGGGTTACAGAACACGATGATGATGATTTCTTTTCACTCCAACTCATCCCCAGCTGTGCAGATTCCTTTTTAATTGTTCTTCGCTAAGTACTCCTCCATTGACCGACTCGTTTGAATCTCTTTGTGAGGGGGTTTCATTGCATTTCTTGAAACGAAATACACTCTTTAGTCACTACATTTTTGGAAGCGTGTTCCCCAACCACTTCAATGGGTTTCTGAGCTGATTTCTCATGAAATTCATCTTTGAAGATACGGTTAGGCCAAAAAATCCTCAAAATGTTTCACTGACATCTATTCACGAACATTTGCAGATATCTAACGAAATCGGTTGTGACTTTCCAAGTGCTTCACTCGTTGAAGTGGAACAGTCCTAGTTTTGTATTTAAGCTTATAGAATTGCTTCTCCATACTTTGAACAGTATTCAAAACGCCCGCCATCATGCTTTCCCGAATTGGCTGATTATATTCAGTATGTTTCCGCCGTCAGTGGTTGCCTAACAGTGTTGTCACTTTACCACAATTGTGGTAGATCTACCACTTTTTTCTAAGATTTTGATAATCTACCACTTCTATCACTGTATGAAAATATTCTCCCACTTTTTGCTCATCCATAACAAAAACAAATCAAATTCAACGAATATCTGCTCATATGAAAAAAATCCCAAAATCGGTAGAAAAAATTTCAACAAAACATTTCCCTAAATTCCAGATAATCTTTTTCGGTTAAAAATTGTTTCTTAAATTAAATGTTAAGGTGCCTTTCAACGAGTCGGGTATTTAAATAGCAAATGTAGATCACACTTACTTTTCGACAAAATTAAGATAAGACTTTTTTAAAGATGACATTGTGAAAAGTTTAAAGAAGTTGGGGAAAGAGATGAACAAAATATGAAGAACCAATGTTCGAAAACTTTAGTAAATTTTTAATGTACATATAATTTAGCTGTTTTATCTCATAGGAGTACGGCATTGGAGAGATTATTTTCGTTATGAATGAAATAAAAAAGAAACATGCTCGATGTTAAGACTATGAATGATTTAATAAAACAGAATTATTTATCCTTCAACCGGAATCATCCACTTTTATTTGTGATTTAAATTTGTTTTTTTTTTTTGTGGTCAAAAATGTATCAATAATAACGGCTCTGTTATAGCTTTTATTGAACTACGAGATAAAGTATGCATACAAAAAATATTAAGCATGTAATTTTGAACCATGATTGTCATAAGTCAAACTCTATGTAGTTATCATATTCCCTAAAAAGATATAAAGTGGCAAATTTTCCAATGTTTGGCAACTTCCCTGCTTTCTATCTTCTAGGGACGAAATACAGACGGCCAAATTTAAAAAAGAGGAATAGCAAAGGATTAGGCCTTAATCCGTGGATTAAATGCAAAATGTGACTAATAAAACACAATCTCTGCTAAGTGACGTTTACAATGCTTAACCACCGAAGCAAATGGTTTAGCGAAAGAATAAGCAGTAGGCTCTTTCTATTACTGGTGTTGGTATAAAAAAGTTTTCATTTTCAATGGACCTTACCAATAATCAAATTTGAAGATGGCTTAAATATTTAAGTAAAATGAACCATAATGATATGGACAAGAAATAATGAACCATACATCACATGATTAATATTTAAGCAATTAAGAATCTTGAATGGAATCCCATTGGCGACAACACTTCAGGTCAAGTAGGTATTCGCCAGAAAATGCCCGAAATGCCAGAAATGTCCCAAATCTGATTCGCAAGAATTTAGGCACAGTTCGCCACGTGTCGGGTAATCTCAGACTTTTCACGATTCAATGCCGTTGTTCGTTCAATGGATGGAAAAGTTCTGTCTCAAGTCAGAGAAGCTGTATTACAGCCACCTGTAACTGGAAAATACGATAATTTAATAAAAGCTTTAATCGATTGTTTTTGTCAGACTCCGAACACAAGAAGATGAGAAAACTCTTGTCAGATGAGGACTTTGGAGATAAGAAGCCATTTCAACTTTTTAGCGAATTAAAAGGACTGGCTGGAGATTCAGTCAGAGACGACTTCCTAAAAACATCTGGCTATAACGTTTACCAGCGAAAGTTTAACCTATTTTGGCTGCTTTTAAAAGTGAAGATGTGAAGAAGCTCGTCGCTGAAACAATTTTTTAGACGACATTACACGGACACACTGTGGCCATCGCAATTCAACATCTTTTCATGACGATGATCTGAAAAATAAAATCGAAACACTTAGCACTCGGCATACACACTAGATACAGGTAGAACAAGCATTTTTTATTAACAACACATTTTTTTTACCTATGACAACAATTTTCAAAATTATAAAATTCTCTTGGACTTAAAAAAAGTTGTTTTCTTATTTAATTGTTGGAAATTAAAATCTACCACTAAAAATCTGGATCTACCACTTTTTTTTAGATTGATCTACCACTTTTTAAAACTTGAAGTGACAACACTGTTGCCTAATATTTTCTAACTGGATAGATGATGAAGTTGCAAGGCTGATCCTGTTTTGTTTTTGCCGTATTGATCTTTTGCCTTACGATTTCAGCTTCTCTCTACCCTTGATGGCATTGGGTATGGAGGTTCATGATTTACTGAATTTTTCACTCCTTAATCCTTATGTCTACCAAATTGCAATAATAATAATCAATAATTATTGGCGTTTGGAATGATTTTTTTGGGACCACTATGAGTCATAGTCGTAGATTTTTGTTCTTAATATTTTAAAACCATTTTTTTTAAATTATTAACTAATCCATATGACACCAAAAGAAAACAAAAGCTGGCAGTCCTACTCAGCCATATCCTTTAAGGGTTAACAGCGATAGTGGAAGAAGTCAAACCAATAATATAGGTTTAATTGAATTGCTGAACCAAAATGACTTTTACTTTATAAACTAGCTAGGTACTTACTGCAAATGGAATTGGTTTATAATAATTAAAAAGGGTTGGAAGT